>JANHZU010006664.1:0-10387 GCA_032468055.1 Acrochordus granulatus | reverse complement strand
GTCAGTGTGATGGGTGTGAGCTTGGGAAGACTCCGGGAGGCAGTGCAAGACAGGGGGGCCTGGCGTAATGTGGTCCATGGGGTCGCGAAGAGTCGGACACGACTGTGCGACTGAACAACAACTCTTATTGATGTAAACGCATAGCCCCTCCTTTAATCTTACCAGTGAGAGTACTTTGTCCTTTAAAATGCCTTTAGTACAGCAATTAAACAAGCAAACACTACAAACCAATCCTGGGAATTGTTGGCACAGTGTAGCAGAGCAGGGATAGATTTCAAGAGAGGAAACAGAAAAGCTATAGTATTTGCAAGTTCCACAGAACTGTTTATTTGCAGTTCCTGGCACAAGGAGCCTTGGGCAACCAATACAATCTACTCTAACCAGCCAATTGCTCCTCTGTTGTGGTACAGACACAGATACTTGGATACTTTATTGGCCAAGCATGGTTAGAAATGCAAAGAATTTAACTCCAGTACAGCAGCTCTCAGTATACTTGCAAGATCAATAAGCAACAGTATAAGATAATACATAACAATGTTAGTTATTTGGTGTGTAGTCAATAGAAAAGAAGTATTATAAAGTACAGTATAGAATTAATAGGGAGGTACTCCCATTAGATTAGGGAGGTAGACCCATTAGGCATGATCATATAGCATTAGTCAAGTATTCATTTGAATGATGGCACAGGGGAAAAAGCTGTTCCTTTGGTAGTTTTGGAACGCAGTACCCTGTAGTGCCTACCAGAGGGAAGAGGTTCACACAAGTGGTATCCAGGGCAAGAGGGGTCTGCAGATATCTTCTTGACCCGCTCAGTATACAGGTCTTTTTAGGAGGGCAGGTTAGTTAAAATTATTTTTTCTGTGATCTTGACAATACATTGGAGTCTGTACCTGTCCTGTATGGTTGCTGCACCAAACCACACAGAAATAGATGTACAAAAGACAGACTCAATGATTCCTTTGGAGAACTGTATCAACAGCTCTTGAGGCAGGTTGAACTTCCTGAGCTGACGCAGGAAGTCCATCCTCTGATGCGCCTTCTTAATGATGGTGTTGATGTAAGCTGTCTGCATTAAGTCTTGGGCCATTACAGAGCCTAGAAACGTAAGGATTGTACTACTGATACTGTGTTGTTGAGCATGGTTAGGGGAGATGAAATAGTAGGAGTCTTCCTAAAATCCACTGTCATTAGTTTTGAGTGTATTCAACTCTAAGTTGTTTCGACTGCACCACAGGGCCAGCTGCTCAACTTCTCATCTGTATGCAGATCCATCACCATCTTTAATGAGTCCAATGATTGTTGCGTCATCTGCAAACTTCAGTATTTTGAGAGAGGGGTCACTAAAGATGCAGTCATTGATGCAGAGGGAGAAAAGTAGCGGAGAGAGCACACATCCAGTGCTGATTGTCTGAATCCTGGATGTAATTTCCCCTAGCCTCCTCTGTTGCTTCCTATCTGTTAGAAAGCTGACAGATATTAGCAGGCACAGTAGAAAGTAATAATTCTAATCCCACATGGAGAGAATAAATTCAACTAATGTGCTACCTGTCATTTTCATTTAAAACATTCCTATTTTAAAATAACCCATCCGCCTCCCCTGGCTCATTTCACAGTTCCCCCAAATCCCTTCCTACCAATTGCAGAGCTCAAAACCTAACTGTCGCAGATACACAGAGCTGAATATTGTTCCGCTTTTCACCTGCCTGGCTCTTCCAAGAATACGTCCAGCTTTCAAGAGGCACTGAAGAAAAATCCTGTGTAAACTAAAAAAACAACAACAAATCTCGCTGTTCCATAATTCGGACACGGATGTATTTTATCAACTTGCTCAGTGCTTTTGCCTCGCGCGAAGGAACAGAGCGACTCAAACCGACCCTTTGTTTTCAAAAATCACAACCCCGGATAAAACAAAGCAGCGGCTTCTGGCTGTTTTCGATGCCTGTGCTCCATTCTTACCTTTGTCTCCGGATTCCTCCCTTGCCTCCGTCCCTCCGAAACGCTTCCCTTCCATCCTTGTAGCCTGGGAAACAGGTTTCGCAAACTCCTCAAGCTCGCTCCCTCTCCCTTTCCCTTTCCCTTTCCCTTTCCCTTTCCTAAGGCAGAGGCAAGAGCGGTTGCGAAACGCCAGACAGTTACGAGCAACCCGGCGGCTTCGCAAATCGGGAATGCCCGGAGCAGGCGAGAAGGGAACCCAGTGATGACGTCATATCCTCGACGTCCACATGATGCAGGGGGAGTGAATCCTGGAGGCGGTTGCTAGGACACCGAAGGGCACACCCGAGGCGAGGACCTAACGGGGGGGGGAAACGACCACTTTGATTTGAAATCGGCCTTTTTTAATACGTCGCTTTATTTATTTATTTATATTTACGCGCGCGTGCGCGCGTATTTATATTTATAGGACTAATTTAAATACAACCAGGAGAAAACTACACGGCTTAACATTATGGAGGGAACCTGCTTACCTTGAATACCAGGTTAAGAGTCACGTTTGAATGCAGAAGATTCTCAAAACTGAATATGAACAATCAAAGCAGAGACTTTTCTTTTTAAGTTCAACTTGGGAGGGGGTGGAGACCCAGAACTTTCCTGCGCAAGAACGTTTTAGGCGCAAAAATAGGGAGATAATTGAAGTCGCACGATGGAAGATTGGCTGGGAAAACTGACGGAGCTAGCCAGGATGGTGGAAATAACGTACTTTAAACTTGATTTCTACGTGGAAACTGCTTCTGGATTTTGTGCTGAAGAGAGAAAAAGATGCAACTGTGAGTTTTGCTGATTATGTTGCTCGTAGTGGAGGCTGTAATGTTACCATTTTATTCTACTGCATTGAAAAGAGTTGGAAGTCAGTGCCTTTTTTTCCTTTTAACCTACACTTAGTGCTCTTCTCCCCTTTCCCTTTCCCCTTCCCCATTTTCCCATTATTTTCATCTCTATTTTATATTTTGATCAGTGTAATAGAATCAAAACAAAAACAAAAAAAGGAAACCTGCCTACCTTGATGTCCTGTTTGTTTTAAAGCTGTCAAAAACCAAGTGTCGAAAACTAAATGTATCTTTGTAGAATATGGGGACTCTTTATAATTTGTGTGTCTCAAAGTTTTAGAGACTTTTAATCCATGTCTTGTTTGAATTGAGGATTGTACATAGTCAGAAGTGAGGATAGTTCCTCCCCACCAAAGTATTTCTCCAACAGTTGCTTCCACAGTTTTAGGCAGCCCATTTCTTCTTGCAAAAATGTCAAATGATTTAAAAAATATGTTTGGCAATATGCTCGTTCAACCCCCTATTAGCCTATGAATTCAAAAATTAAAAAATCCATCTAGGATTCTCTCAGAGTATAAACTGACAGGAAAATACAATAATTTTATTTTCATTTAGTCTCTTTTAAATATCTCTTGATTGCATGGATTCTATACAGAAATGTCTGTAATGGAAGTCAAAATATACATCCAGTGATAAAGCTAATAATTGGGAAGATTTAAACATTCATCTCTCTATGAAAGCTGTTATTTAAATAAAGAGGACAAAACTGGGGTTTTGTCCCACCCATGAAACATTTGAAATTTATTTTCACATTTATCTTTTCCTATAAGTCACTGGCATGTTAACCAGATATTAATGTCAAAATTGATCTGAATAAACTATTGCAATTAAATATCTGGAACAAACACTTCCTTGAGTCTTTGTTCCAAGATATTTAAAATAATTCACATACCAAGGAAAACAAGCTATATATATATTTCCATAGATACATTATAATTGATGGAAAATATAGGAGATTCTGGTTAGCTGAAAAATCTGATAATTTATAAGATTCCATGAGTTTTGATATAGAACTTCTATACCGTGCTGGTCAATAAGATGTAATAGATTATCAGCATATAATCAAATTTGTGTTCAGCTTCCACAGTTTTTATAATCAAAACTGGCAAAGTAGCTTATTACCAGGTAGTTGTTGAGTTATAATTGTAATGGAGCCAGCCCATCATGATCATAATTTGTGACAGTTGTGAAGTGAATCAGTCATGACTGACCCAATTTTACATCCTTTTTGTAGTAGTTAAATAAATCACCAAATTCACACAAATTTTAGAAAAAACAAAGGTAACAGATGAAAAGCATTTATTCTTGTGAAAGAATGAACTAGTTTTAGAATGATGTATCTTCACAGATGCAACATTTTCCCCCTCAAAGGCAGCCACCCCCTGAAATTAAGAGAAAAGATAGAATTTTATTTTTGCACCTGCATTTTTATTTATAAAAACTGCATTGTCTTAAAATGAATATTATTTTCCTACTTCATACTTATGAAATCATAAATTTCAGACCTGAAATTATCTCAGCACTGGATGTATTGTAATCTAATCTGCATATCTGCTACTTATTTTTACATTCCCTCACACTTTTAATTAAATGCAGGTTTGTGGTTTAAACATGAGCCAGTTTTTTCCTAATGTATCATCTGCCCCATTAAAAGATACTGAGATCCTCCCACCATCTCAAAGTTTGTATGTTCTAAAGGTATTCCCCTACTATGGGTTATGAAATAAAATGTCAGTTTTAGATCTCAATCAGTTGAAATATAGGCAAAAGTAATCAAGAAAATCAGTTATCTTTATCTTAAAAAACAGGATGTATTATGGTATGAGAATACATGAGAATTTTTGCTGTCTTTTTTTTCAGTGCAACTATTTCAGAACTGTTTTAGGAAAGCTCTATCTATTTCATGCTCAGAATCAAAATCCACTGAAAAGATTTAAAGGAAAGCTTTAAGACATTCCAAATCAATTCACATTAATATCACAATAAATCTATGCCTGTTGTCAAATCCTTGTTTTGCATATTTATGATTGTGTTGCAAAATCATCCACCACAAATTTAATCCCCAACATTACTTAACACAAAGTGTACTGCAGTTCATTTTCCTTAGCCATGTAAACTGTACATTGTACAATTAAGCACAATTAATTAACAGGTAAAATAAACAACAGAAGGCATACATGATTGTAAGCAAGAGATTTCTGAATCATAGTCTGTTAATCCAGCTCCAGTGGCCTGGTTAGAGTAAGCCAGAAGCAAAGACTCTTGACAGCTCACCATTGAACAAAGATATAATTCAGAAGAGGCAAACAAAACTAAAACCAGAGATAGAAAAGATGTGAAGTGGAGAAGATGTGAAGTTGACAGAGCAAATCACACTTGTTATCCTCCAAAGAAGGGTGAGTTCATCATGAGTTGTAGCTGCCAAAATCACGACCTTGGAAGGAAATGAACACTTCAGAGTCCTTAGGATTTGCAAAAATAAATAATGCGAAACATGTTAGAAGTGTACAAAATTATGCACAAGGAGAAATAAGTGATGGAGAGATCATCTCTCCACAATGATTGAATTTGGAGTCACCCTGGGAAACTGAACGGTGGAAAAGACATCCAGATGCTGCCGTTGCAGCACATAGGCCGATCTCTGCATTTCCTACGGCACAGGGTTAACTGAACTCAGTTTAAGAAGATCAGGTTGTGGCAATCACCGGATCCTAGTTAAATCTCAGTTTGAGGAGGAAGGAACCGGATGGGGAAGGAATTTCCCTTAATTTAGCCACTGCAGGTTGGGCTCAAGAGGTCTCCATCTGGATGGGGCCCCCCTTGCTCCTCCTTTTTAAAATCTTCTTTTAAAATCCAGCATGCTCCCAGCTCCCCAAACTGGGAGTCCTTGGGGTGCATGAGAAGCCTTTTCTTTGGGGATGCCTAGGTTACGCTCCTCCATGTTTTGGCAGGGTGCATTCTGCCATCCCCGGTCTCTCTCTGCCCATCACCTTCCGAAAGGCTCCAAGTGTTCCCCAGCCTCTCTGTGCAGCCCAGGAGGCACTTTGCGCCTCCCAAAAGGCCATCCCCAAGAAATCCTAGCCTGCACGACCGGGGGGGGAGGGTCCCCTGTGCCGACATCCAGCCCCACCCTCAGAGAGCACACTTCCTGCACTCTCCACCCGGGCGCCCCAGTTGCAAAGTGGCTGGTGAGCCAAGGTTCTCCTGCAAGGCGGCTTCAGCCCAAGGAAGATCAGAATCGGCTTTCCAAGAACTGCCACACCTTGCAAAGTTCTGAGAAAGGGAGAAACGGAGCCGCCTTGTTCCTGGAAAAATATCCCCACAGGCTCCGGTGCAAGGAGCGCCTTGATCCTGCTCGTGGGGAAGGAGCTGAGGAGAAGTGGGATTGCCAGAAAAAAGGCAGGGATGGAGGGAGGGTGACAGGCAGCCATGGCTCCGCTATCTGACCTGGCCCAGCATGGCCTCAGACCAGACGTGCTGCAGAACTCCCTAATAGTAACAGGGCCCACAGTCTCCTATTCCTTGCCCATGACCACCTCGTCATCCTTATTTATTTTCTTTTGGGACAAAAGCAGGCTAACATGGAGCAGGGCGGGGTTGAGGGCTCATTTGACTCGGGCATGCACAGATACTTCTGGTCACAAGCAGTGTTGAAACCGCTCTGGTGGAGTTGTAACTGAAACTGCTTTGAAGACTTTGGACCCTGCATAAGAATTGTTTTTTGCAATCCTGCATTTATTATCTTTGCCAGTGAAGGTTTTTTATACTAAAATATTCATTTTGGTATAGAAAACAAAAAGAAATTCTAAAGGCTTGTAATAGAATATCAAAGCTGGGCAAATAAGCATTAAAACTTGAATTCAGTTCAATGAAAGCAAGGGATGGTTATTGGAATTAAAAAATCCAGACTTCTCATATCCTGATACCTGTAGGCCTAACCAGGCAATGACTGGCTAAGAAACAATCTGAGAGGTCACAGAGTCTTTAATGACCATGTGATTCATTAACTGCAGTGATTCACTTAAAAGTGGCAAAAGAAGGTCGTACAATTGGATGCCACTCACTTTACCACCACCTTGCTCAACAATGGAAATTCTGGTCTCAATTGTGGTTGTAAGTTAAGGACTACTTGTACCTCCAGAAGCTAAGTAGGTGCTATAAAGAGGCTTGCCTGTATAGAGTGCATTACAGTAGTCCACATATGTGACTGAGGCATTAGTGATTACCAGGAAGGCCTTTGATCCAGGAATAGATGCACCCAGCATGCAAGATAACCGATGCAAAGGCCTTTCTGCTCAGAGTACCATCTATTCTTCAAGAATGAGCTAAGAGTCTAGGAAGACCCCCAGATTGTGTGGGACTGCAATCTCATTCAGGACCAAGACTGGAAGGTTCCCAGAACCAGGGGACTGGGCATTTTCCTCTCCATCCAAAACAGAGTAGCCTTCAGGCACAACAGTATAACTTGGTTGATCAGGAGTTGAGATGTACAACTGAGTATCATCAGCATACAGGTAATATCTGAACTGTAGCTTCTCCCACCTGGTTGGAACCAGTTCCATTATAACACCATCATAACATCCCACTCCCTACTGATCCAGAATGACCATATATGATTGACTAAGAATCTTTAACATGCAGTTGTAAAGATGGGTAAGTCCTGCAGCAGATCCATTGCAGTGCTGAACATATCCAAGGAAGATGTAACTGCGGCTGCTTTATTCAGGCTGGATTGGTGAGTAATACTTTGTTTTATTTTAGAGAAACACAGTAAGTTGCTAAAGCAAAGAATGAATTTTTGTTTTTAGACATCAGAATCCATATACTATATAGGTCCCAAAATCGTCAGTGCTTGTGAAGTTTTTTTTCAAAAAGTTGCTTTAAAAATGTAAAATGTCTCAAGAAGGACATCTGAACTTTCAGATTCATAAAATCAGAGAGTCCAAAGGACTGAGAAGTTGGTCAAAATATATGGACATATCGATGATTAACAGCAATTGCTAATGGAATAGAAGGATGCAAATTTTTTAAAAAGTAAACTTTTCTCCACTCCCCAGAAGAGAATACCCCTAAAATAAGATCTAATATTTGGTTGCCAGTCTTTCTGTATCTTCCTAACTGGCGAAGTAGTAGATGATCTCCAACCCTTGAGAAATTTTTAGTGCTCTTCCAACGAGCATGCTGGTTAGATTTTGAATGTATGGAGGATCCCAGTTTCTTATCCCAACTTGGACCAGTAGATGCTTGAGGAAAGGTTTTGTCTGCTGATGTTACGTGGCTGGATTTTCTGTGTCCTGGAATGGTTCTACTTTCTATCTTCCTGGTTTCTTCATCTCCCTTCTAGGTCTTTAATGAGGAATGGGTGCACATCCTTCAGTGCTCTGTATAGTCGATCTTTGCAAGTGTGATTCCAACTAGGCACAAACCTATACAGCTCTCGCATTTTCTCCTGATTGGTTTTCTGTGAACAGATTTGCTGGTATTGTTCTTCATTTAGGGTAGGGCCATGCAATCTATCTAGCACCTGCTCCACTGAAGTAGTTCGCTGGATTAGCTGCTCCCGGAACTGGTCAATGAAATGCTGGCTGCAGGAACGAGATGGCTGATTCCCTGTCAAGAAAGAACAAGAGGACAAGAATCTCTGTACGTGCTTGCAGGATAGTCTTAAACTAACTGAAAACTCATTCCCTTCATCTTGAGGCCAGCATTTCCCATCCTCAGCAGCTTTTAAAATTTAACATGTTAACACTCCCAGCATTCTTGGCAAATGACTGCAGCATTTTGGAGGTTGAAGTCCAGTTGTGCCAGAACTGAAGTTGTGCAAATTGTAAAACACTGCTCTAGGCCTTGGGAATGGGAAGAGCACATTAATGCTATCTAACAGAATTTTTAGTCCTTTCCAACTCATAGAATAGGAACGAGTTCAAGCACAGTTATAGAACTTAAGACAAGTTTGGTCCTGTTGTGTCAAAAATTTTGAAAATGCTTAATCTGACTCTGCTAATGTGCCACACGCATACTCCTGAACAAAATAGGAACAGTTCTTTATCCACCCTAATCAGGAGCACATGACAGCAGCACTGAGGTTGGCCTGAAGTAAAGGCCTGGGCCTTGACTTCAGCCCTAGAGCCATCGCTGCCACTCCAAAAGGCCACCTTGTGCCAACTTCCCATTTTTTTAAATTATACATGACACTTCTACAGTATATATTTTATTCTAAAGTTTCTAGTTCTGTACAGGTTGTACATGGAGTATATCCATGAATATGACCATAACAACTTTTTCTCATTTGGATGCCCTTCCATTCCAATATGTTTGTTAAGACTGCATCTTTCAAAAATGTACAGCATTTGTTCCTTTGTTTATTTGGGTGCTATTGTAGTCCAATTAGAAAGAGCATCAAAGAAAGGAAAAGAATACTTTAAAATGTCAAACGGGAGAGGCAATTTTGTTCATGAATTTTGCATGCAGGCTTTCCAGAAGGAGACTACATTAAAAGAAGAAATCAGGTAAAATTCCATTGTTCACAATGGAAAGGAAGCGATGTAATAAGTGAAAGTAAAAATGTGAGGAATTTACAAGAAGGTAATGAATGTATTTTCCAACTATTGTTAGAGAATAGTTGAATCATACGGGAATAAGTGAGTGATGAATGTCCATGCCGTGTAAGAACTGCAGAAGACAGCAAGGAACATCAAAGGAAGGATTGTACAAACTTTGTGAGAAGAAGGGAGCCCATGAAACAGAAAGAAGAATCAGCAGAAGCCCCAGTGGTTTTAGAGTTCTTTCAGGAAAATGATGCATTCCTTTCTCAAATGACTTATGGAACATATATATAATTTTAAAATCATTTTCTACAGAAAAAAAAGGAAGACATCAGGCTTTTTTTTTTACTTAGGCACCATAGGAAAAAGTATGCCTGATAACTTAGTAGGTTTGCCTGCTTTATTTTTCCATAAGCTTTGCCAGAAAACTTTTCAAAAGTCATCTGGAAGACCTGCTGCTGCAGTTTGCAACAATAGCTTGCAAATTACGAAGAAATCCATCTCTCCAGGCCCGCCTTCGCAAACTGGATTGTGGAGTCCTTGGTGCTCTCCGAGCTTGACTGTTTTGCTGCAGACGTTTCATGGCCAAATCAGGCAACATCATCAGTTACAATGCTGATGATGTTACCTACCAAAGTAACAACACCTGCAGGAAGACAACCAAGCTCAGAGAGCACCAAGGAGTCCACAGTTCAACCCTGCGCTATGAATATTCTCCTCTATCGATCTGGCTCAAGCGAGGCTCTTCGACCAAGTTCCGGCCCCCCGCCTGCCCCACTTACAATTTCCAGAGAGCCCCACAAGCTTTTCGGCTTGGGGCTTGCAGTTGCTGTGCCTCAGCACTGCAATTGTCACCTCCACGGCGTAATCCTCGGTGTAAAAGCTGAGCAGGAGCTCGCTCAGATCCAGCGCCTCTGCCTTCTGGAGCCTCCCTCTGGGGATATTCTCGTAGCCCTCTTTGACCGGGAATTCGTGGAGGTTCGCCTTAAACCTTCGGAGCTCGTCTTCCGTCAGATC
>JANHZU010006663.1:50003-60853 GCA_032468055.1 Acrochordus granulatus | reverse complement strand
GAAGTGCATATTGAGGTAACCTTAGAAGACTAATATGGCTACCTGGAAGCCATTCAAGATAGGCAAAGTCATGAAATAGGAATAAGGATTCAAGGAATATATTATATTATATATAGGAATATATTATATATATTATAGCAGGGTAGAAGAACAGACTTTGAAAATTTGTTCAAGTTTCCCTGTCTTATTTTAAACAAAACCAATGGAGGATTATTATGAGTATCTTTCTCACACTTTTCTGTTTCACAAGACTGAGTAGTTTTTTTCTCAAAGCCTTTCCTTGAAGGCCAGCTCATTCATTCCATAACCCCAAAGTCAGATTTATATGCCTTCGCATTAACTCACTCAATTAAGAGTCCAAATCATCCTAACACCCGATACCAATAGTGATGACCTTGCCTTTTTGCTTAGTGTGCTCCTTCTCAAAAACCTAGTTATTTCTTCAAATTTTGCCTCCATTGCCACAACTTCTCCTGTATCTCATATTTCTCACCAAATTATATAGAACAGTAAATAAATATACAGTAAAAAGGAAATGGTGAAATCAAGAATAGGCATCAATTCCAACAGATTTCCCCATATCTGAAAAAATAAACAGAATACAACAAAAACATTCATTCACTACTGTATCTTTTCTAAGTAGACCTCCAAGGAGTACAGATGTTCTCACAAAGAGCTGGAAAGGACCATTTTTGTTAAGGGGAGAAGAAGAGACTGTAATTGGCCTTAGGCTTTACATTATGTAGCATTAACTTAAAAAAATCAATGCTTATCCATGTTCAGACAATTCCTTTCCTGCTGGCTATGAGCTCCTTCAACCAACTCAGAATAAATAATTGAAAAGTTGAAGTTGAAATGTTCCCAAAACAAAATGCAAACAGTCATACACATGTTATATGAAAGGTTAATCTTATGTTTTTGCAATTTGTATTCAGTTGTTAAACCATTTAAAATGTTTTCAGTCTTTTAAACTGAAAATAAATTGCAGAATTCTCTTTAAAAAGTTAAATGATACATACATGACTGTGTTAATACCTGCCAGCTGTTGGAACATTTGTAAACTACAGCCCACAATCAACTCTCTTCGTGTTGGAGGATATGTCAGCATTCTGTAGATCACAGGTCCAGCTTCAAAAGAAACGAAAATATTTTAATTAATTTAATGTTTCTATAGCTCATCTACCTATTTTTCTGTATAAATCTATTTTATAGCAGACATCTTTAGTATATATATATACCAGTATTCATAACAAATTTATCAGCTTAATGTATTTCTGCATTCTCTAATCTTGTTCCTCTGAAATTCTAAGTTGCAATCTTCCCTGTATCATCTTTTAAAGACAATTATTAGTACCACTTGCCATATTTTTACAAATGTACTAAAGCAAGCCCAATTTTACCTGATGCATGTTCACTTTCTATACATACTAGGAGTTCTAATCTAACATTGCATGTTGCAATGCCACATACTGTTTTCTGCATCTCACCAACTAGAAAGTACACGCAGAGTTAGATTATTAACTGAAAAGTTGTAGAAAATGTATAGTCTGTAGTTCAAGTTATCTTGCAGCTTAAGAGTATTATTTTTTTCCACTAAAGTTCTGAAATAAGAAAAATGCAGTTTACAGATCAGACTTCAAGCAATTCTACTTTAAGCCTAACACAGTATTTGGCCTATTTTACCAATGGGAGCAATTTACTTCAGAACTAAATTGTATTCTATCAAGGATGTACCATGATGTAGTGCCATGCTTGAAGCCAAATTATAATTAAATAAGCCCTTTAAAGCTCTCTCACACAAGGAAGAAAGCAATACTGAACACTAAAGTATGTATAACTGAAATCACCAATGAATAATTTTTATTTTCAATTAAGTCCTTAATTAGCAGCATTAAAATACTTCTTCATTGTGTCATGTAGTGTCTAAAAAACATATTAAGCACTTGTTTTCACTCCAATTTTTTTATGTGGATTACTATTAAAAATCAGAATTTCAATAGATCAACTTTTCTTAATTGTGCAAGAACTATGTTACTTTAGCTTTTAAAGAATCAGAGTTAAGAGGGGCTAGTTACACCATCAGATCCAAGTCTATTTTTATTCTAGGCAATCAAATCAAAAGATCCACAAGAGATGATATGACTGAATATCCTCACTCAATTTTGGTAGTTAATCCTTTCTTTTATTAGAAGTTTTTCCTGACGTTCAAAGAGAAGTTACTTTCCTCTAATTTAAGAATGTTATTCCATTCTAAGCAAGGTTAAAGACAGTTCTTGGCTGCCTTCTGCATTTGTTTATTAAACAAATTTATATAGCTGCCCAACTCATTCTGCAGGCAGCTTACAATATTTAAAATCTCTACCATATAATAAAACCCATTAAAAAACCCTCACCCTACCCATGACAGCAATAACCCAGTCAAATCAGCCACTTCAGCTCTGTGTCCATTTGTGATCCTCAGGGCTGCTGACAAAACCATATTTTTAGGGTTATTCAGAAAAGCAGCAGAGTAGGCGCCAACCATACCTCAGAGAGAATGATGTTCCATAATGAAGGGGCTACTACCAAGAAGGCAATTTTTTTGTGGTCTCACCAAATCCCTAATTGATGGGATCCATAACATACCCTGCCTTCTCACCAAACCTCTTTTGGCTTTTTTTAGAATATATTTGGAAGCTATTACTACAAGGTTAAAGTGCACCAGCATGCATGTATTTAACTGTACAGAGAAATAAAAAAAAAAAAACCTAAAGTCACACTGCCAAGGAATGAGTTATTTTAATGCTTTCCTCACACTAATGTACTTTGGAAAATGACTTTTGCTTTGTACAGGACTACTAATATTTCAGAAGTTTGGAATAGCTGGCATTCTGTACATTTTCTAAAGGAACTAGGTACCACTATTTTTTAAAATTAAAAGGACAGCATTATGTGATCAGAAAATATTTATACTGTTAAAGCTGTACAGTGGAATCTTGGACTGCGAGACTGATCCGTTCCAGAAGAACACTCTTAGTCCAAAATGCTCTTAAACCGAAATGAGGTTTCCCATAGGAAACAATGGAAAGTCAGATGATCTGTTCCACACCTCCAAAAATATTCACAAAAAATCATTTTCAGTGGAATTTTATGTAGAAATTATTGTCCCTAACATCTGAAACAAGTAACACATGATTAACACACAATATAAAGCAGAAATAGAACAAACTAACCAGCACTTATGGATCTGCTCCGAGGCAGATTCTGGCCTCGGCTGCTGCTAGGCCGGCTGCCATCTGGCGCTCCCTGCTGGCTCAGAGGATCTGCTGCCGCCGCTGGAGGCAAAAGGGCCTTTTCCCTTTTCCCTCAGCAACATCTCACAGAACGGCACATGGACAGTAATGGAGAAAACTGAAAAAACTTAATGGAGAAAACTTGTGGCAGTGTCGACAGAACTCTCTCACACACACACAAAATACAGAGCGCGCTGACTGATGACACATAAGGTATTGCACAAAGCTTGCTCGTCTTGCGAGTCACCGCTTGTCAAGCGGAATAATTTTTATTAAAAATGTTTGCTCGTCTTATGGAAGTCTTGTGCAGTGAGGTGCTCGTTTTGCGAGGTTCCACTGTATGCTTGTAAGCTTTAATCCAGTTTTATCTCTTTTCCCCAACTTGAAAATTCCATTCTTAGTGCAATCAAGCAATAGCTAAAACCCCTAAGCCCAGACTTTGAAAATTTCAGTATCTCTATATTTTATGAATACTACTTTTATAGATCACCACTATTTTGCATGTTAAGCCTCCATATTTTTAAAATGTTCTCAAATGGTTTTGGCAATATTAACTTTTACTGTAAAAAGTTTCCAGGCTAAGAATGTGGACCTTGTGTTGTTAATTACAGGAGGCACTGTAGACTCCCATGTGGTTATTTGATCTGAACTGACCTTTGAATAAGGAAACTATATGGAAAGCTCTCTACAGTTAAAAGCAGAGGGAGGATGTTGCTATGAGAAAAGAATACGCAGCTGATTAGCTTTTCAAGCATCACCGTGTAATTGGTTCATAAATTTCAATCAAATGTGAAATGAAATGGAGTCAAAATGAACTATCGCTGTCTTAACATATGTCACCATTCTCCTGTTGACAAATATTTTTTTCTAACCTTTCAGGGAGAATGCCTGTACAATCTTCCTATTTATTTTACTGCTTTCAACTCCAAGTACAACCAGGATCTTTCTCAAAAATAAAAACGAACTAAATCCAGATCTCTGCAATCAACAAGTCAGCCAATCAAAAGTGACATTATTATATAGGCAATCCAGGATGTTCAAGTCACTCTGATAAACCACACTATCCTTTTCTCTAACTTGTTCTATGGGCAGGCACCAAAACTATTTTAAGACCACAATCTTATTCTTAAAAGGAATTCTAATTCTAACTTTCCTTCAGTTTATTTATATATTTCTGCAAAGGTAGAAAGTCTGGCATTATTACTACCAAGTAGATAAAAGGAAAAGGAAAAGAGGAAATGAGAATAAGAAAATGCATCTGTCAACTCAAAAACATTAATGGAAATATACATAAACATGGGTTTTCATTTAAAAAAACTTTTAAAAATAAAAATATTTTTTAAAAATATAATTATATTTGTTAATTTTCTATGTTCTTCAGCAATTAATATCCAATTACAATGTTTTGTAGATTTATCATATTATTTTGGAATAAAAACAGAAAAAAATAGAAATGGAAGGTTTTCATACATGCAACTGCTACCAAGATCATTTAAAATATTATGGAAGCTCAGGCTTTTTTAAAATATCACATTCCCAATCACCATTTATAAATGGAAATGCTAGCAATTTGTAAAAGAAACAAGGTAATTATTAACATCAAGAGTACCGAGCATTTTAGACAAAAATGCAGAAAGAAATGGAAAAACTGTTTGCATAGCCTAGCTCTACTGATTTAAGTATTACAGTAATTGGAAACAGCCCAAAAATCAAGCAAGAATCCAATCATCACAGATAAGGAAAAACTACACAAATCTGATACCATTAGAAGCTCCTCAGCTGCACTGTAATTGCAATTCTAACAAAAACACGTGTTTCATATTTTAGTCTTCAGAGCTTCAAGGAAAGTTCTTATTTCAGATTAAGTTGAGGGGCATATCAATTGCCATTATATTTGAAACACAAAACTCCTGCTGCAGAACAGTTGTAACAACTTTGACTACAAAGGCAAAATATAAATTTACATTGCAGATCACAAGAAATCAGATCAGCCTTCTTCAACCAGATTGCTCTAAAAGTGTTGGGTGAAAACTCCCAGGTGGTAACAGAGGTGGTCAGGAATGATGACGGGAATTCAGGGAGTTGTAGCTACAACAAAGCTAGGGGACAACAAACTAGAAAAATAAGATTAACACCCACAGCCAGCCCAAAACAAAGAATCGGAATGGGAGGTTATAGTTAAAACTACAGTCTGCATGAGATAGGAGAGAAGGCAGACTAAATTCCACTGAGAATTAAAAGCCACTGCTCAGTAATCAGTAATTCCAAAAGCATGCATCAAATTCCTAGGTCATGTTCAGCCTCATGCTAGCACTGTCAGCTCTCATCTGGTAATTCAATGTTTTAGGAAGGAAAGCTAGAAAAGCAAGGAGAACTGAGAGTTGTTCTTTGCTGTGCATTTCCTTACACTGTGATAGCCACCTTCCTAATTTGTAAACCCGTATATGTTAAGACTCCAGATAATTAAATGTTAGGTACTAAGAGTTTAACCACATTTACCAACTGGAAGTTTTCAAAAATATCCCTTTTATCTTTTCTGTATAATTTTAGAGCAGGAGAAAATCTTGAGCCATTTACAGCTCAAGAATTCAGCTTTTGAGTTCTGAGGACCATAGAGGAAATTGAGGGAAGAATGGGTGTGAGGAGGTGGAGAATAAACTTAAAGACTGGGAAGCTCAAACAAGTTCTCAACTGATAACAATAAAGATAGGGAAACAGAGATGAGATTTAAAAAATCGAGGTAGGAATAGGATAAATAAAACAAGAGGGGGAGAAGCAGGGGGAAAGAAAAAAGAAAGATGTCCCTTATTATCAACAAATAAGCAGCTATGAAAAATACATAAAAAATGGAGAAAACAAAGACCAAAGAGAGATAGAATGTGCCATATTTTACTGGGGCAGTGGAAGAGAGAAATTTTATAACCACTACAAATCTTCCCTTTGGGGCAGAGAAAACTGAAAAAACATAACAATTAACTGTAAACAAGAACCATACCTGGAGCTGAGAATGTTATAAATTAGACATGCCTGACCTATTCCATAATCCAGAGTAATAAACAATGGACAATATGCACAGCAACACATATTATTCAACTTGAAAACAGTTTTTTGTCCTTTTTTAATCTTCATTTTAATATAAAACTTAGTTCATCTAACAATGACAGCAAACAAGTGGAAAGCTCTTTTGAAGCTTTATTTCAAACTTGCATAGATTACCAATTACCAAGAAGTCCAATCATAATAAAGCAGGGATATCCTTTACTAATCTAAAATAGAGTTTCTCTAGTCAAAATTACAAACACAGAATAGAATCCTAACTTTGGGAGATATCCCACATATTTTGTCTTCAAAAGGTTAACTACAATTCCCTTTTTCCATAGAATGGGACATTATTTTAGAAAAAAACATTGAAAATAGCATATTTGAAGAACAACCACAATTTGTCTTGATTCAGCTAGCCAGTTGAAAACAGGAGTAAAAGCATACAATATCTTCATAGCCAAGCTTTCTGAAGAAAGTTGACAACACAAATTCTAAAGTAATGATACTGTATAGGATTCACTGGCTGAAGCAGAACACTGCCAATTCCAGATATGTGAAATATCACCTTGTTCCTCTCTGTTGAAAATTCCTATTTCAGAAAATTTTTCTTTAAAGCTATTACAGTGCCAGGGATAAACATCTGGTTAATCCCTGGTTAGCATCTGAAAACAGTCTTTAAAATAGTGGCAAGCTTAGAAACTTTTCCAGATATCTATGTATATTCTCATTAATACAGGTCATGTCTTGCAGCAAAATTGTAAAAAAATCTTGCATACCAAATTTAAAAAGGCAATAGGACTTTTATTTTTAGATGTTACAGTGAAACGTTTCAACTTCCATCCAGGAGACTTCTTCAGTCTCATATAAAAGAAGAAAAATGTTATGAAATATATAAAAACATTTCTCAAAAGGAGGGGCAGGGAACTGTAAAACCAAATACCCTGGTTCTCATGTAACAAGATCAAAAAGCAGGAGATTGATAGTAAAGATTAGAGAGGTCTCAAGGTTTCAATTTAATCACTTCTACTCTAGCCAAAGGTCTGCTTTGCAGACATGACAAAGTGAGTTGTGAACAGGGGGCAACTGAAATCTTGTCTCTTCTCCCTTGTTAATTGAAGGATTTAATGTCTTAATGTATATGCTTTCTTGTATCCCTCTCGAAAGCCAGTTGGTTTCTCTTATCAAGAATTTGAAATCTGCAATCTTGGATTGAGCGTTCTCTCTAAGATGTAGATTTACAGTCTATGTCTTTGAAAAACTGTGTTGATTGAATCTCCTATATAATTTCTGCTTCGTTTCCTCAATGTAAAATTCTGAACAAGCTTCATTACATTGAATGGAAGAAATGACACCTATCTGTTTGTGTTTGGGAGTCTTTTGGTGTGCAAGATTTTTTGCAATTTTGCTACAAACTCTTCCAGACAATCCACGACTAGGCCTTGATTCAGATACTCTACAGATATAGGTCAAGAGTATTAAATGGAGATGGTTATGCTAATAGTTCTTCCAAATACATTATTCTTCTTTAAAGCCTCCCCAAATAAAATCCCAGAATTATAATGTGCAGAAGGCTACCAAACTGATGACTAGTTCTCACATTGTATAATTGCTGTTGAAACATACAATTCAATATAAAAACTGTTTCCCTAAATATGATATTAATCCTTTAGCTGTAATATATTAAACTAAGCAGAGTAAGCCAATTTGTGTTCCATATACTAGTAAGGTAATCAAGCTTTACACTTATTAGTCTGTTCCAAAACTGAATTATTCTTGCTTTTCATATTGTTCCCACAGAGACCAGAGGCATTTGGTTCCAGAGAGACAAAGAGCCCTTATGAGGGCATTATTGAAAGTATATTAGTTAATTAAAGAGGATTAAGGTTCTATGAATAGCCTTGTTTGTTAGACAGAACAGCTTAGAGTTTATTTGCTCAGACTGCTAATGACTTTTTTTTAAAGAAAAACCCTTGTTTTCCTGAAGAAGCAGCTTTTAGCAGTACTACTTTATATGGTTTCAACTGGATATCCTCATATTAGAGAGCAAAATAATATTTGCGAAGCATCTGATGCAAAAAGAAATTGTTTGCAAGTTTGCAGTCTGAGGACTATTGAGATACAGTAAAATACAGTTATCATCTGTATCTGCTTCCAGTTTTAAAATGCTGACATTTTCCCACTTCATTTAGCAGCCAACACTAATGTTCTAATCCTGTGGTTTCAAAATATGCTGTCCCTAGGGAACCCTTTCCACACTGACTCATCTGCTGAGGAATCTCTCCACAATGAAAAAAAATTGCAGAGGCATGTTGTTATTTCATATAGATATTCACCAGCCCCACATCAACTTGTATCATGTTAATTAGGGATACAGGAGAACGGAACTTGTAGTCTAATCTGGAGGACACCCAAAGGGTGAATGTTGTGCAATGCGGAGAGAGTTCTAAGATGTACAAAATTCCGCGAGATGTTTGATATACACAGTAATATCAAACAGCTGTCAACCACCTTTTGGAGATTACTTCTGCCATTACTGATCTTTATAAGTAGCCGTCTTTATATAGCAGGCTAAACCACAA
This sequence comes from Acrochordus granulatus, assembly GCA_032468055.1. Lineage (NCBI taxonomy): Eukaryota > Metazoa > Chordata > Lepidosauria > Squamata > Acrochordidae > Acrochordus > Acrochordus granulatus. Next base: position 51,960 of record JANHZU010006663.1, on the reverse strand, counting down.
TGATTTGTTGACACACCATATGAGAAATCTAGGTATGCAAGACAAATGGTAAAATATTCTTTCTGCCTATCAGAACATGATCCTATATCAGTGTGAATTTAATTAAATCGTGTTGTACAGTATATCTCAGTGGCTGCACTCGTATATTTCATCAGGGAATAGTTCTTGAAGAAGTTAAAGCTATGTCTTAGAAAATAATATAATTGTAACTTCTTTATTCAATCCTGGTTATGCTCTCCCCTATTTTTTAGCTGCAACTTATTTTTTTTCTGGCTTGGCTAGAAGCTTTGAAAAGGCATAAAATCAAACCAGAAATAAGCCAAGAGCTATGAACAAACCATATGGACAGCTCACACATCATATTCACTTTATTGTAAGAAATAAGCAAACAGTTTATTTCTTTAAAACAAGCCAATGTCTCTTCAGCAGTCCCTTTCCACACATCATACTAAGCCAAAAACAAAGCATATCAGCCTAAACAAGTTTATGAAATGAGCTCTAAGGAATCCATAGGAACCTTCCCAATTTCCTCTATTAGTTATAGATTTGAGACATAATAAAGCACATTAAATTTTGGAAAATGTTTAGTCTATTTTCTTTGAATATATTCAGAATACCCAGAGAATGTTTTTGGCTGCTGTTCACTTACTTTGTTAACTGCCATCATCTATTCATGCTTCTAGCAACAGTCATGCTTCCAGATGATTTTTCTTTTCTTCTTATCCCACAAAATATTAGCATGACATCAGAAGCAATGCCAGACTTCACATGTAGTTTCCAAATAGCAGAACATTAAACAATAGTCACTGAGAGCACTATTGTTTTCATTCTATTGCTATCTAGGTCAATGTTTTTCAAACTTGGCAACTTCTTTCAACTGATGACTATACAGATATACATGTACTTTCTCCATGACAACCTGTCCCCAACCTAGCCCTTCAGATGTTCCAGTGACCACTATCACCAAGTCCATCCACCTTGTTGTTGGACATCCTCGTTTTCTCTTTCTTCTACTTTTCCCAGCATTACAAACTTCTTTGAAGTCCCAAAGTATCACCAGGGATATACTGGTGAAAATCTCCAGTCCTGTTTTCTGCTCAACATCTGCAATAGCCAAAGTATTCTACCAATACACAAAACCTGTAAGCTGTGAGTCCAGGATAAAGGGCTTCTCTTTACTGCCATATTAATGTACTTTTTACATTTTAATTTTATTTTGTTTGAATGTACTTGCTTCACATACTTAGGTTGGAGGAAAACATATCAATATAACAAGCACTACCTCTTTAAGGTAAAGGTTTCCCCTTTCAGCTATGGTCAATTCTAGGGGGCAATGCTCATCTCTGTTTCATATCCAAAGAATCAGCATTGTCTGAAGATGCTCTGTGAACATGTGGCCATCATGACTATATACCAAGGTGCATGGTTGTTACTTTCCTTACTTTACTTACAATTTAGGCGGTACCTATTTAGCTACTTGCATTTTGCATGCTTTCGAACTGCTAGGTTGGCAGGAGCTGGAGTGAACAAGTGGAGCTCATCCTTTTATGCAGCATCTAGGTCTCGAACTCAGGCTGCCAATCTTTCAACTAACAAGCCCTGCAACTTAACTGCTAAGCCATCGTGCCACCATGTACTATCTCTTCACTGTATCTTTAGCAACCAGGCTGGGCAGTCTTGAGATCCTTATATAACGGAGGGAAGTTATTATTTATAGATGGTCCTGAAGAACAAGGTGCCACTATTTCAGCAACCGTTCAAAATTACATTGCAATTTGGATGCTTGGCAACGGGCTCACACTTACAATATTTGCACTGTTCCATGGTAATCACTATTTGTGACCCTCCTGTCAGCTTCCCAAGCAAAGTAAATGGAGAAGGCAGAAAAGGGTAAATGCAGTTTCTATCAAGGTACAGAAAGACCTTGTTTACTGACTGCCTTGTTCAGTGGCCATTC
>JANHZU010006662.1:23590-34525 GCA_032468055.1 Acrochordus granulatus | reverse complement strand
TCTTTGGAGGGACAGATATTGAAGCTGAAGCTCAAGTACTTTGGCCACATAATGCGCAGAAAGGACTCATTAGAAAAGACTGTGATGCTGGGAAAGATTGAAGGGAAGAGAAGGGGACGGCAGAGGATAAGATGGATAGATAGCACAGTCAGTGTGATGGATGTGAGTTTAGGTGTACTCCAGGAGGCAGTGCATGACAGGGAGGCCTGGCGTACTGCAGTCCATGGGGTTGCAAAGAGTCGGATACGACTGTGCAGTTGAACAACAACAATATAAAAAACAATTCCAGTTCTCTTTTTAATATTTGCTGAAATAAATTCTTTGCCCAAAGATTTATCAGTCAAATATTTTACATCTTTTTTCCTGATATGAGTCTCCTGTAGATAAATAATGGCTTGCTTTAATTTTTTCAAATAATGAAACATCTTCCTTTTTTTGAGGAGTATTTGCTCCATTTATATTCCATTTTAAACATTTGTAATCCATAGTCAGTCCAAAAATTTAGAGAAGTCCAAACCTGTAGTGTCTAATTCAGTATCATTTCCCCCAATTCCTATTGGATCTGTTGTGTAGTTCTTTCTAATTACTCCATTTCTATCTCCTCCAATTGTTTCAGAAAATGTCCCAAATAAGCAAAATAAAAAGATAAACCACTTTTCTTTTTCCCCTTTTTTTTCAGCCACAAGCATGTCTCTATGGCAACTAAACCTGAGTTGTTATCTTTTGTTGTGTAGAATCCCCAGTTGCATACACTCTTAGCAAACATTCTCATTCCCAGGTATTCTCTTTAACTGGTTTAGTGAAGAATATATCAAAACACTTTCATCAAAAGTAAAAAGAAAAGAATTCAAATGTTTTTTTTTATAATCTTAAAATACACTTAAAACTCACTGAAAGTTTTATCTTTCCCATAGAGATATTTATAATATTGCTTGGTAATAAATAATTACAAAGTAAAGATTTTACTTACTGGTGTTCAATCTGGAAATTCAGATGACCAGTGAACCAGTCATTAAAAAATGACTGATTCACATTGCATGTAGCATAGAGCTGTGGAAAAACAAGAAAGGATGTTTTCCCTTGTTTCACATTCTTATACTATTATTTTCATTCTGAGACTTAATTCTAATTTTTATTCCAATAGAACATCTGGAGGCAGCAAGCAAAATGGTTAGCTTGAGATCTGGATTTGTTTTATCTCTCACTAGTGAAGACTGGATCCTACAGAAGTTGGGATGCATTTTGCTATTATTTGTATTTATTCATTTACTTAAATGAACTTTATGCTGCCAACTTGCCATATTCTCAGAGGCTAAGAATTCTAAAACATTTAAACATATCCCAACAAAAAAAAACATTAAAACCTTTACAAATCACTACCTATTAAAGGATAACCTCACCCCACAAAGCCTGATAGAAGAGACTGCTTTCACAGTTCTTCTAAATGATAAAAAAATGACAGCTAATGTTAGTTCACAGTAAGAGTGTTCTAGAGCAAAAAGGCTGTTCCTGAGGTGGCCATTCTCTGCCTCCCCAATCTTTGGGATATGTTTGTGCAGATATCTGCTGCTTCCTCTCCTGGCTAGACCATATAGGGTAGGCATAGCCCAACTGGATCATATCTCACTTTAAATCATACCCCCACTTGCTTGTTTAAACCATATCCCTATGTTTGCCCAGAACAAAACATGCTCTGGCCATCTCTCTCTTTTTAATTTATCCCTATATTTTATTTGTATCCCATCTTTATTATTTTTATAAATAACTCAAGTAGCAAACATATCCAACATACTTTCCTCCTTCTACTTTTCCCAAACAACAAATCTATGATTTGGGCTGAGAGAGTGTGACTGACCCAAAGTCACCCAGCTGATTTTCATGGCTAAGACAGGACTGGAACTCATGGTCTCCCAGTTTCTAGCCTGCTGCCTTAGACACTAGCCAAACTGGCTCTAAGGCAAGAACCAGCCACTGTAGTTTTAAGTGTCCAAAATCTGACAAAATTTTGCTGCCAGAAATGCAATCTGGTGATTATAGCAGGCTGGATCAGCCCAGTACCTACTGATTACTTCAGGATAATATTGGAATGCCCCTCTCTTCGGGTTCTTTGGGACTCTTGCCCAGAGCCATTATTTACTGGGAGGATCAGTAAGTCTTTATTTTTCAAATCTGATTCTCTCACTGGACCTACCTCTTAACATCTAGAGAGGAGCTGCTAACTATGTGCTCAAAATAAGATCCCATGTAAGGAGGAACCCAACACTCACTATATTATAAAGTTACCCAGATCCACCATCAAAAAAGTCAGAAAGAGAAGCTAGCAAGCAAAGAGTTTGGATGGGACAAATGCCCTATGGAACATCTTTCTCCTTGAAATTCAGTTCTCTATCCTCCTAGACTTCCAAAAAGCAAGGAAGGCTTTTCCCCAAAGTGCTGGGATAAAGTGAGGTAGTTAAGAAAATTTAATGATGGACTGCATGTGGAAGCTTAATTTTTCTGCCAGGTTTTTAATGTTTTATGGTTTTAATAGATCTATTATGTTGTTTTATTAGGGATGTTAATTGTTGGTTGAGAGCCATGCAGTTTGATAAAAGATGGCCTACTACAATATATGGAGGACGGACGGATGGAAGGAAGAATGGACCTGAATTCTCCCCTCTTAGACTTGACAGTTGTGTTCACTAATTTTCCTGTGTACAGGAACTGCATTGCTCTAATACTCAAGACAATTAGAAGTCTTCCCATTATAAGTGAAATTATTTAATGGCCATGATGGAAAGAAATATATGAACTCCTTGTTTGACTACATTTGTTATTCAAAAAGAGAATTATTCATTTTTGCCCCATGACCTTTCTAAAGTTTTCCTCCATAAGGGAAAAAAAGGGAAAAATAGGAAAGGAAAAACTTTTCATCCCTGAATTTTTCCATTTTTTCCTGACATTTTCTAGATTTTTTTCCAAGTCTTTCCATCTTTAAGCCTACTTCTCCAAGAGATACCTGCATTAGAATGATAAAAAAAATACTAAATTATCTTTTATCTACTTTGGTTTCTGTTCTAATTGGCCACAGGAATTCAGTCTTTCACAGTTAGATTGTCTTTTCTGTGGCTGTTTTTTTTTTGTACCTGCTGCTGGTTGCTTTTAAATTTTAAATTAAATTTCTCCTGGATGTTTCTATTGGAAGGAGAGGCTGAGCCAAGCTTTGGAGAGATAAGAGACAGCACCAAGCTATGCAGAGATAAGTTTGAATGGAGTGCATGTGTATCTAGTTTGTATGAATTCAAGGACTGCCAAATTGGGAAAATATAAGATTCAAGTGCCCTCCCCCCAAAAAAATTTGGCATTGTTTTTCCAGAGCATTCTATGATCAGTCTCAAAAATCAATGCATTGAACAAGAGGAAATAAACTTACCTGGGTAGATACCCAGTCCATGTTTGTGTCATAGTCAATATTCATTGGAATGTGATTCATTTGTGAAACCCAGATAAACCAAGCTGCTTCCAAAAACCTGCAAAGTCCCATATGTAGTCAAATGAACCTTGTGCTAAGTACTCTTTCACATACTACATAAATGGAATGAAAGCACATTATAACAAATATATACAGTTTGTATATTTGACTTTCCAAAAATTTTCAGTAAAGCTATTGAGCATGTGATTTTGTAATGTCTTATGGTTCCTTTTGGGTTCATAACCGATTATAGTAACAAAGAGAAAACATACAAAATGGAGGAGCTTTGAAGTGCTGTGTTAATGTTAATTAACATTGCATATTAATGAAATGCCAGATGAGTTCAAAATGCTGTGATAAAATAAGGGGAAATGTAAAGGAGTGCAATTCATTTTAACCATATTTAATTGAGCCATCCAAACAGAAGAATGTTGCTGGGAGGTTGAAGATGATTAGATTTTTTTTGGACAGAACTGTGTGGGGACTGTTTTTGAGCAACAGAGATGGGCATCTAGGTGGATGGAAGAATTCTGTACTTGGAACCATAGCTATTTTAAGCAGTGCTGTTTCATGTGTTTTAGACTGTCCAATACAATTTGACTCAAGTACTGTGTCTTGCTAAAGGCTTGATTGTTTTAATCTTTTTTTGAAATAATATAAAGCAAGGACAGGACAAATCTCAATGATCATTGGTTTGTTTATTTATTAAATTTATTTACTGCCCATCTAGCAGCCTCTGGGAGGCTTACAATAAAATGGTAGCAAAAAAGTAAAAACAATATAACAATAAATATATTAGAATTGATAAAAAGATAACTAGGATGCTGAGGGATATATACTAAAATTGAGGTAGAATATTCTAGTCCAGTAACCATTTCCAGGGTGACACATCTCTGTATGGGTTCCAAGCCAACCTGCAGAGCCATGTTTTAAGACTTTTAAATTGGATTTAAATGAATTCAGTAGGTTGAGATGATCTGGAAGGTGGCTGAATTCTAGAGCAAAGCAGCATGAAGGGTTGAAGCAGTAAAGGGCATAAAGAAGGAACAAATCTGGATTTTGATGAGAACCTGAGAAAAAAGAGCCAAAACTATGGAAAAGGATTTATAAACAGATTGTGGCACAATGTAGCAGGAGCTTGGTGAGCATGCATGGAGGTAACTACTTACAGTTACCTGAGGTAACTGAGATATTGACAACTCATTTTAGTTCAAACTGTTTTGAATTTTGCAGTGCATTGGAGTAATTATAAGAGAGAGGGAGACAGATTTCATTACTCCCATTTGAATACTTTTTTCTTTAGCTCTCACCACAGGCTTATTTTGGGGCTATGGCACGATGGAAGAATTAGGAGGATATTTTTGATACACATCAAAAATATTTAATAAAAATTGATGATCATTATTTAAGAAAAAAAATTCAGGATATAAAGTTAACTTTTAGTTATAGAGAACTTAATTAAAAAAAGAGTCAGTGTTACCTGGACAGCCAGTAGTATGCCATAAAACAATTAAATCCCATAATGGGTATGTAGAAAAGGAAGACTTTGATTTGGTAAGTGATAATCAAGGCTAGATCCTGTTTCAGAAAAAAGAGAAAAAAGATATTTTCTATAATCAATCCTATACTACAATATTTCATATAAGCTCTCGCTAGTAGTGTAGGCTTTTGGAGAATGTTAAGTAGGGATATGCAAAATATTCCATGCATGAACTAGTTTACTCCAGGCATGGACGTAAATACAATTGTTTGGGACAGAAAAGTTCAGAGACTGGGCCTGTGGAGAAAAAAAACCCTATTTGCTGGTGGTGGTCCCTGACAGGAGGCAGGGGAGGGAGGTAAAAAGGGAAGATAGTAGGTGAGTGGACCAGTGGGATATACCATGCTAGATCAGCAGCAGCCAGCAGCCAAGGGAGAAAAATATTCTGAAAGTGGGGCTAGGCAGAACGATGGAATAAACTACATGAAGAACACCAATCTTGCTCTACTTCTCCTATCCAAAATTTGTTTCATCTGAAACTGGGCATAACCAAAGCATTCTAGATTTCAGTTCTGCAAAACTTTAGCTGATACAAAATAGCTCAACAGTATTTCCACAACATGATGACATGTAGTGAGTTTGAAACATTTTTTCTCATTTTGTGCATATTCCCAGATAGACATACTTACCACCCACTCTTTGCGCTTGATTGTAAAGTTATATATGGAGAACTGGAAGAAGGGAACTAATAAAAGTGGTGCCATTACTGTTAAATGAGGAAAAGAAACATGCATCTCTTTAGGAACACAAATATTCGCTCTTCTGCCCTATTTCTTCTGACCATGGTAGTTGTAATGCATTCTAAACTTTCTCATTTGGCTTATATTTCTGTTGATACTCATAGCTCAACTCAAAAATTGATATGTTTCAAAAACCAATACGGTAAATTACTATTATTCTATCTTCCCTCAATCTTATATTTTCTTGTTGTAATGATTCAGCATCTTTAATTTCTCATATCAAATCAATTCTTATTGCGATCATGAACCAGCATATAATTTCTCACCTTCAAACTTTTCATTTCTGATGTTATCATTTGTCTTTGTTCCCAAGTTATTATGACATGTCACTGTCAACTTTCATTTTCATCTTGGATCCTAACATATAAGTCTTCTCTGCTTATCTTATACCCTTTGATTTGCAAATTCCATTAACTTAAACATTCTAACACATAGCTTCCTGTTCTACAAATCAGGAGAGGTGGTGCAGTTACCGCACTTCCATAATGGATGTGTGGTAGTTTTCAGTGATAGAGATACTTACTGAAGAAGTACTTGTGCTGATAATTATAAGGCATGAACTTCTTTTTCTGCAATCCAAGCTATGAAGAAAGGGACACCAGCAGTTTATTCAAGCAACAGAGATTTCCCCATGCCCTTTTTATTCTCTGTATTGATGGTATGGACTGTGGGCACCTGCTTAGTATAAGCAGGTCAAAATGTTTCGATGTTGCATGTTTCAACTGATTTTATTAAGAGATAAAATGGATGTCTTAATTCTTGCAGAGGACTTATCGTATTCTTAAAATAACCTGCATTTTTTAAAGTAACAAAACTAAAATATTATTTTCCTCCTAAAAACCCTCATAACCCCTACAAGAGTTCAATAATTTCTGTTTTGCCCCTTGAAATTCTTCTTGGAATGATGGGACAGGGCCATCTGCCATGCCTCCTGAAGCCTTCAGGCCAGGCAGGAAGATAAAGAAGTTTCCTGTTTGCATCTACAATTGTATTTAATTTAATAAAAAGGATAAAAACGTAACAATCCTAACAAAAGTTGGGGTAATAGCTTTTGAAAACATAGATCCTTGTTATTGTACATTCTATTCAAGGAGATGGCTTTTTAGATGTATTTTTACAACTGCCTTTGTAGTCTCTCAAACTACAATTGGCAGGCTCAGTTAGTATTTTGTAATTATTTTTACAAATATATATAGCCACTACTCTGGCAGAAAGAATTCTAGGTAGCAAAGAACCACAAAATAATTAAAACAAAAAAAACCCCATAATTATTTAAACAATGTTGAGGCCCAGTAAAACTTGATCTATCAAGAAACCAGCCTGGGGGAAAAGCCATGTCATCACTGTTTTCCCAAAGTCTATTTACATTTCCCAGGGAAGGCTGTTTCATAAGGCAGGCACCAGGACAGAGAAGGTACCTTTCTGAGGCCCTTCCAGATGGGTTACTCCAAAGTCTCAAAATATGCCCACCTTGCCATGCTAGTGGAATGAGTAAAAACTACCAGGGATGATCCCTAAGTAACATGGCTCATGCCATGTAGGTCTTGCTCCTTGAATTGCATCCAGAAGCCTACTGGAAGCCCGTATAGCTCATACAGCAGTGATGCTATGTGACTGAACCACTACTAGACCCATTACTGCCCATGCCATTGCATTCCGTAACAACTATAGCCCAGACTACTGAAGGAAGAATAGATAACTCAGCCCAACCAAGATTGAGTGGCTGTGGGTATTTGAACTGCCTATATCTGGGAATATTCCATCTTTGATCTTGGTTGCAGGAGCACTTTAACCTTCAAGGTTGGTATGCAATCTGGGGGTCTTTCCAGCCTTAGAGCTCCTGCTTGAAAAATAGGTGTTGGTTGTGGCTAGGAAGACCTTTGGAAAACTCTGTCTGGTGCACCCTTTCCTAGATTGGAAGAACCTTCAGTCACTCAAGCACTGCTCATCCCACAGCTTGACTATTGCAAATTTGTCTACATTAGGCTGCCCTTGAAGAAAACCTGGAAGTTTCAACTGGTCCAGAATGTGACAGAATAAGCAATAATGGGCTTGCCTAGGTATGCCCATTAACACCTCTGCTTTGCAAGCTGCACTGCTTGCAAGTTTGCTCCCAAGTGTGATTCAAGGTGTTGATTGTTATCTATAAAGCCCTACATAACATAGGGTCCGACTACCTGTCTTCTATAACATTTACTCAACCGATTTGGCATGCTCCAGGTTCCTTCAATTGAACAATGTCATTTCTCAGGATGTTGGAAGTATGCCTTCTCTGTAGCAGCTATTGCCTTCTTGAACAAGGCTGTCTCCAAGATCTGGATGGTCCCCAATCTGCTGTTGTTAAGAAGAGCTATGAAGATCTGGCTTTTTATCCAGGCCTTTGGTGAGGGAGAGGGAGACACCTCACTTCATCGCAGTTGACATCTTTTCGATGTTTTATTTATGTTATTGTAATTTCTTTGTTTGTCTGTTGTGAGCTGCCCAGAATCCTTGAGAATTAAGTGGCATAGCTAATATATTTAATAAATTATCATCATCATGCATAGAAACAATATTGTCATTTGTTGTCTTAACTTCCAACTTCTCTTTCTAAAGAACTTGTCAACTCCATCCTACAATAATTCTTAAACTATTCAAACTTCCTTTGTATATTTGTTTTATAATTCAATGCTCATCCATTCTTTTTTTCTAACTGGCTACTTCAGCATGCATCTTTTGTTCTGGCCTCTCACTTTTTACTTAGTTCATATTTATACAATACCCATTCATTCTACCTTGTTTCGCTTTATCACAGGGTACTTCTTGTACCTTGCTTTATCACAGGGTACCTTGTTTCGCTTTATCACAGGGTACTTAAGAATAAGTACCTTATTCTTAACATGTTCAACTTACTTTTATGTTTCTCCTAAGATACTGAACTCTCACCTCCGTAACAGTGGACAGAACCATGATTTTATGCACAAACTTACAGCATTCTCTCATGTCATTTTCATCTTAAATAACTGCATTTTTTGCATTCATTTTTGCTTGTAGGTTCTGAGATTAGCCCTTTTCATCTACTTTGAAAACAATATGTATTCCTATCAAATAGATCACTTGCTTTTAATGTTAACTTCTTTTAACATTAACATATTTCCTTAAGGTGTTGACTATATTCTTTGAATTATCTTTCTCTCTATATACATGCTTGGAATGTTTCACATGTCCCCACTTCTGAGGGTTAAGTAAGATCAGAAGCACAATTGCAGTTTCACTTAGTGACTGCTTTGCTTAACAACCAAGTTGCTGGTTCCAATTGTGATCATTAAACAAGAACTACTTGTAAATGTTAAAGCCTAAAGGAAAGTTGAAGTAAGATCATAAGCACAGTCATAGTTTAACTTAGCAACCTATTGTGGTTATTGAATGAGGACTACCTGTAAAAGTGGTCAGTAAATCAAACAAATTAGATTTAAAAGAAAAAGTAAAAACAACAAAATGGTTTTGCAAACACAAAGCATAGATAATGAAAGCTTACTGCCTTTAATATCTCCTATTTGCTCTTTTAAAACTGTTTTTCAATAATATGCACCCTATAAATGTACCTCTCTGGCTAATTTCTTCCCTAGAGCAAACAGAATGGGATGCATGTTGAGATCAGGGTCTTTACGAAAGCAGTTCGGTTTGGCATGATGCTGGAAATGCAAACTATTCCACCAACTGACTGGTAATCCCTAGAAGAAAGGGGACAAAAGATTAAGAACAGAGTAGACTTTAATATCATATGATGACAAAAATGAAAGCTTCCTTAAAAGACAGGACACTTACTTTCAGTAGACTCAGGACAATCCTATGTACCACATGGTTCCACTTGGATGTTCTAAAGACTGAAAGATGACCCAAATCATGTTGGAGCCAGGACAATTGTATCTGGAAAAAAATGTTTTTTGAAAAAACTGAAGTTAATTTTGTATACTATATAATACAGAACTAAACCAGTGCATTTAAAGATATATATTTCTGGGAAATATTCATATTAAATAACATTATGTAAACCTGCAACCTTTATTTGTTGAAAAGAGAGACAGTCTAGTCTTTAACTAACATCATATTCTGCAAAATTCCACAGTTCTAAGATGATCTCCACTAGGATGAATCTTCTTTCTACTTCTTTTAAGAATTAGTTAAGGAAGAATAAGAACCTTTTCCCTTCCATTTCACTCTATTTGTCTGCCATGTGCATATATGTGATTGATGTTGAAAGACACAGACCAGCACATTCTTTACAGGAAATTACAGCAGGGAGAAGAACCATGTGAGAATGTAGAGATAAACTGGAGCTAATTGGCTCCTGTCTGTTTTATTTTTGACATTTTAAAACTGCCCATCTTTCTCAGAGGGATTCTGGGTGGTATACAATATTGCATTTGGACCATGGACTGTCTATTTTATGGCCTTAGGTGTGAAAAAACTGTTTTCATATATCTAGTAAGAGGATGAATTAGAAAATGTTAGTAAGAATCAATACATTGACTAAACAGATCATTTATTTATTTTATGATATTTATAGTCCTCCCTAATTCTGAAGAAGTATGGATGGGGCATGAGCAAGTCAAAATCAAAATATAAACACACTACAGTTACAACAGTAATACTAATAAATATCATCAAAGGTACTCATAAATAATCTAAGAGCCAAATGTATGCTGAAACTAAAATGTTTCGGCTTATTTGTACAGGGTTGGAACACTGTTTATGCCTTCAGCAATGTCTGCTCTTACATGAAATCAGAGTAGGTTCCAGAAGCTCCCCCAGAAGGAGATGTTGTCAAATATATATGCTTAAATTGAATCTTGCTTCTTGGGAGGGTGCCAGTAAACAACTTGGCCAGGAGAGTCTGATAAACAAATTGCCCATTATTGCAAAGAGGAATAATTCTCTTTATTGCAAATTAGAAAAGTGCAAGTGTTATATCAACATACCAGGTCACATTTAATAGATTAAGCCTTGAAATTAAAAAAGAATTCTGGAATCAAGTGTTAATGAGTCAGAGTTTCAGGTAATCCTAACTGTTCAAAGTTATGACAGTGCTGAATGAGGAGGATTTATAATCAGTCCTCAAAAGTTGTGGCTGCTGCAGTGTCCTTATGATCGAGTGACTGTGACTAAGCTTCCAAGTATTCTGTGGTCACATGATCACCATTTGTGACCTTCTCTGCAAGGTT
>JANHZU010006661.1:47167-58155 GCA_032468055.1 Acrochordus granulatus | reverse complement strand
TGGCCCAATAGCAGTCACTAGAGATATTTTTCAAAATTAATACAAATATTTTTAGATGAAAGTTACAGAGATATATCTCATTTCATAAAATATATCTTCTGTCCTTACAAGACATACTCTCCTATGGCATATATATATATGATGATTTCATTCCACACATCATCATTTGACATCATCACGGTTTGCTGTGGGTGCCCCTGAATGCAAACTACTAGCAAGTGAGATCTATACATGTGACACGGTTAGTCTATGCTTGAACAGAATTTGCAAAAGAGGCAGCAAATACATTTTGTTTTGTACATAAGATGGATGGCAGAAAAGTTCCAGTAGAAGTCTGAGCAGAATAAGAATCTGTAAACCTGAAGGAAAACATATGGTCAGCCAGTGTGTGTGTCTGTGTGTGAGTACTTTACTAGATAAAACAGAGCTACCAAAGCTACCACTAACTCTAACTCTAGATATTATATATTTAGCCCAGAAACCTTATCAGATTTCTGGGATCTGTTAAAGTGAATATTGTGCAATCCCTGGCACTTGCAGTCTTCTCATCTGTCATCAGAAACAAGGTTCATATGCATAAATGTATGCAAAATCAAGAAACATTTTAAAAGTTTATTTAAAAAAAAAAGGTTGAACAACTTTAAATAATACATTTTAAATCAAGCAACTTACTTTGGCTTGTTTTCTGGCTTGTGAAACAAATCAGTCTTGGCAATGGGGTTTTCAACATGTGCTCCTGATTATTGTAACTGCTTCAATCTGCTTCAATTCTTCTTGGACAATTTCTCCCGTTAACATAACTTTCCTGGGGGAAAAATGAAAAAATTTGGGAGAATCATGCCAGACTACTGTTATTTCTAAAGATCTGTGGCAGAGTTCAAAAACTCAGAGACATACTGCTCCTAGAAGACTTTTCCTAGATTGGCTTTTTTTTCTGTTCACCCAAATTTTGCTAAAGCTTTAGTAAACAGTTTTGCTTGGATATTTCATTTAAATACTCTACCTTCCCTTCCCTTCCTTCTTTCCCCACAGTCTCAACATTAAAAGGGAAGTAATTTTGTAGATTTTGATACCACAGCTTTCTACATCTGACAGTTTGCTAGTATTTGCTTGTTTTCCAAGGGCTGAGTCAATTTATAGCTCAAATTACAATACTTCAAAAACAGGTTTAGTGTGTTCTCTGTCCCTTTGCTCCCTCTAATTTTAGGGATAAACTGACACATTCTGAGAAAACTGTGGAACCAAATAGCTAAAGAAATGTATTAACAATGTAAGTAAGAAGAGGTAATCTCAGTAATAATTCCTGCTGTTTATTTAGCATGTTTAATTTTAAAAGGTCTTTGCAATCTTCATTGTGTCTGCATTTACAACTATTCTATTGAGCAGATCACTGTTATTCCCATTTTATAGATTAGAAAGCAAAGCTAAGAAATTAATGGCTTGTCCAAAAGTAAAGATAAATCTGGCTAAAGCTATTGATTGATTATATGATTTATTTATTTTAATCAATTTGGATGCTGTCTCGCTCTAGCCAATTTGGGATTGAATGTAGTCCAATAAACTGTAACTTTGATTTTAAAAGCAAGAAGAAAATAAACTTAAAGTAGTAATGGGCAGAGACTATATCAGATGAATCATTTAGGTCCACAATAAAATATTATTCAGCCTTAAGAAAGAACTGGAACCAAAAAGGAACACATCAAATTACTGGGATTTTAACTCTAAAAAAATTATCCTGTTAAGATAGTAAGGAAAAGTTTACACCATAATAAGTGTTAGAATTTTATATTCCCTGAATAGTCTTTTTGTTGTTGTTGCCTCCAAGATGGCTAATTCTGAATGTGTGAAGTAATGTAGGATGTGTGAAGTAATGTAGCATATTGCAGTCTGCCACAAAGACAGGTGTTGTTGGGTAAATACAGCAATCTAACCAGGATGTGAGCATTAAATGGAAGAAAAATGTCTCTAGAATTGTGTAGTTGTAAACTGACAGGTTGGGTAAACACTGATAGATGCTTTATTTGGTTTGCAAATACCTAATATGAGGTCAGTCCCTTGCCATCCATCAGAATCCTTGATAGAATACCTTAGGGAATACAAGCATTAAAATATCAAACATTTATAGTTCACAAAATACCTTGGCCCAGGCCTGCTGGAAGAGCCAAGTTTTTAATACTTTCCTAAATGCCAATAGGTTCAGGCTCAAATGGACTTGGGGGGCAGAATATTGTTCCAGAGGGCAGAAGGTATCTTTTTGAGGTCCATAAGATGGTACTATTTTGTTGATGAGACCTGGAGCAAGACAATCCTGCCTAATCTTGTAGGATAAGCAAAAACAAATGGAGACAGGTGATCCCATAAATTTCAGGCTCCAAGTGAAAACTGTCACCTTTAATTGCACCCAGAAACCAACTGATCACCAGTTCAATACATAAAGTAGAAGTGTCACATAAGCAAAACAACTTACACTTCTATATGCTGGACCAGCTACAGTTTCTGATTGGTCTGCAAGGACAGCCCCATCTTCAGCAAATTGCAAAGGTCCAGACAGAAGGTGATTAAGATACAAACGAGCAAGAGAAGAATATGCTGATCCAGAAAAATAGTGCAATTGTATGCACACCACCATATTAATATATTATTAGTCTCCATAATATGTCAGAAAGAGAAGGGATTCAGTTAATAAAAGAGAGACCAACCTTTTTCATGGACAATCTCTTTAGCTCCTTTCCGCACATCTACAATTCAAAGATTAAAGTGGATTTTTGTACTTTGCCTCATCATGACTCTACAATCCTGAAGGAAAATATTCTAAGGGAATAATGCTGTTAGAGGATTAGTGTCACATTAATTTGATTCCATTAAATTGATTTGACAAAAAGGATTTGCAAACACTGCAAACCTATATTGTCTGCATTTAATAATGAAAATTATGGTGAGGATTTTATTTCCAATTTATTAATATTCTGATCTATCCCACTTGGTACATAATAATTCAGTTTCCTATCAGTTTTATGCTACTCTGATTCTTCACTGTTATAAATTGCAACTGAAAGCCAAATAACTTTGTGTATTATCTGATACATATGCATCAGGGATGTAAAACTTGATTCATACATATCACAGATACCATGGTGTTGTTTGCTTATGATTCAGGGTGGTGAATAAACCAACCAATTATGATCACAATGAACAAAATCCAGACTGGTTTGGCCAGTTGAATCATATCAAGAAAATGTCTTCTCTTCAAAGCAAAACACTTTGGTCAGACATAATCATACAGAGAGTCCCTCTCTGAGGGAGATGGGTGGTTTAAAAATGTGATAAATAAGTCTTTAGAAATTGATGGATTTAGAAATGATAACAATAATTCTGTGATTTAATTAAGTTCACGTTAAAGTAAATGTTGACGTAATCCAACTTCTCTATATTGTTGAACTCATAAAATATATGTTGAACCCACATATATAATTATTTTCAATGCAAAGCAAACAAACAAACAACAAAAGATTTTGTGGGCACCCTTTGCTAGGAATATATAAGTCTGTGATAAATGGATATAAGTTATGTGAAAAATCTATGAAGCAGGTTCATATATCACATTTAAACCAAACTAAGTATGGCTTAGTATTCAAAGTTAAGATGTTGAGCTATGACTAGGGATATCCAGATTTAAATCCACCTTCAGCCAGGGAAATTCACTGGGAGGCATTGGCCAACCATTGTCTCTCAGCCAAACTATTATGCAGAGTTGCAGCTGTGAGAAAAAAAATAGAGGAAGGAATGTGATGTAGCCCCTTGATCTTCTAGAAACAATGGCAAGATATAAATCTACCCAATAAGTTCTTCCTTTCTATTGTTCCTTAGAAAAGGGAGAAAGACAAGAGGTAAAGAATTTGCATGTGAGAATGCAGGGAAAAGAAAGCAAGATCATGCTTGGAGATAGGTGCAGATATAGTATATTTAGTACTGCCATACAGGCTATAATCTGTCTAGTGCCAAGGGTGACTCCCATTGCTCTTCATGAATCCATCAATGCCATTTATATTCTGCATTCATATGGGGAAGCCCATTTAATCCTAAAACATCTGACAGAGATATGAACCAGGCAAAGCATGATTGTTTGACCTAGTTCATTTTATCCTTTTCCAATCAGAACTTCATGAGCTACGTCATATTCATGGGTAGAAATTCACTCTATTGTAGGCATTCCTCTTGGTGCTCCACAGGGTTTCCATCTCAGATGACTTTTTAAGGTATATTTTTAATAATAACAACAACAACAAAGAAATAATATGCCATGACCTTCTGCTTCAAATCCTCAGAAATCCTGCAAGGATTCTATCGATAACCTGGATAGAGGAGTCTTTTCTGATTAGGCAAGCTTCCCATGATTCCATGACCACAGGTTCTCAAAATTTCTGCCTAACATTGGATTTTGAAATTCCAAGGAATCTTTTTACCTATTCTTTCTTTTGCAGAAATAGATTGCTTGTGAAGAGACCCTCAGACACTTCACAGAGCTGTTAACCAACTGCCAGCAAGGCTTAAAGAGCAAGTGGTGCACTGCAGCAATGAAATACAACCTGATTGCTCTGTTTGCCTTTCAATGTGCTTAACATGATTTTAATATTTCCTACCCAACAGGATACACAACCCTAGGGGTACCAGATGTGTCATTTGGCAGATCATATTGTTTTCCTATGGGAGCAAAACTTGTGCAAGGCAAATAATAGCCTAAGTCACTGTGAACATTCTTCCGTGGCTCAATGAAGAATTTCTGTAACAATTAATATTTTCAGTGAGCCCATTAAGAGCTTTGAAAGCTATAAACATCTTAACAGGTTAAATATCAAAATAGGTTTATCAGATCAGTGGGATGTTTGACTTATAATTACAATGTTTTGTTTCTGCTGGCTGAAGAGATGAGGGAAAAGAGCATCTGATGTCAGAATCAAGAGGATTTAGAGGTAGGGATAGAGAATAATCCAAATAAGCTGAGTTTGGGTTTATATCAAAG
The DNA here is from genome assembly GCA_032468055.1 of Acrochordus granulatus. Lineage (NCBI taxonomy): Eukaryota > Metazoa > Chordata > Lepidosauria > Squamata > Acrochordidae > Acrochordus > Acrochordus granulatus. Next base: position 53,135 of record JANHZU010006661.1, on the reverse strand, counting down.
TCATTATTTAGAATGTTTTGACTTTGCAATCTTTTTTCAATACTGACAACCAGAGTCAATGCACAGATTCAGCGTATTCTGTATACACTTGCCTTGTTTCAAAACGCAGGTACTGACAACTGCTGTAAGTGTATGCAATCAACCATAACTTACATGTAGGACAGCCATATCATAACAATGTCATGTTTTAGTATACTCCCAGGAAAAAGCCTGTTTCACATCTGGGACCTTGTTATATTTACACATAAAACTTTGTTGATATTTACAGTGTCTTTGTTTATTAACCAAACTAATATAGCCCAGCATCTGTCAAATAAACTCTGGTAGTTGATGAACAAAATGATTATATTTTCAGGTATATTGGTAGCCCTTGTTTTAATTGTATTTGTTATTTTTCATGATGTAAGTCAGCTTGTTCATATGTGAAAAGATGTGAAAAGATAAAAACATTTAATGCAAGCAAAACACGTGTATAAATACTTTACTTATGCTTGTACTTTAGCTCTCCTAATGATTTAACTGTAATCTCTAACTTAAAATAATAAATTTAAAATTATATACAATATATTTGGGAAAAAAATGTGTTTTTAGAACTGAAAGTAAAATATTTCAATCACTGTTGTCTGTCCTGTATAAATCCATTTCTTGTAAACCCTTTAGAAGGATTTTGAATTCCCTGAAGGATAAACCTGTTTTATTGCTGTTACTCTTTTTGCTGACATGAAAATAAATATTTTATTCAAGTTTTAATGTTTAAGCTACCTTGCTGATAAAAGTTGCAATAATTATAAATTCAACTTTATTATTTTATTGTAAACTAATTTGAGTTCTACTGTTAGTGAAAAGACAGGATATATATTAAATAAATGTACTGCACAGTACATTGTAGCAGATGACCATATTCTAATGGGCATTAAATTTGAATGCATCTAATTTATCCTGGATTTTGTCCTAGCTATAGAGGTTTAGAGTCCTTTTAAACACAGTAACTCCAACATGTAGAGGGCAAAGCATATCCAGTTTGCAGTTATTACAGGATTATCAAAGTACGAAAAATCATCCAAACACAAAGAATCACTTTCAATTAAAAGAAGTGAAATAAAAGAATGATAAAATATGAGTTTTGCTTATTGTGGGAAAGGTGCTGAGTGCCAATGAAAAATAATTGTAGTGCCAAGAAAAATAATTTTACTGAAAAGTTAATACTGTTAGATTTTTCTTTTGTTGCCCCATCTTAATTTTAATACAATAATCTGTATCTTTTTGTTCTATATTTAATATAGAATATAATTAATTAGTACTTTCTGTACTAATATAATTACTGCTTTCTGTTTCTTCCAGTAATCTTAACCAGAGACTTCCTAACTCAACCCCACGATCTGCTCTATTTCTAATCCTTTACAAGATTACATCTATTTTACAAGGAAAAACTACCAATACAGTAAATCTTTCAGCTTTGTCTAAGTGAGCAGTCGTATCTTCCTCATTCTTTTTTTGCCCCATTCTAAAAAAATCACAGCTAACTCACTGAGTTATCTTTAGTTTTGGCAGGAACCTGCAAAATCCATTGTCAAATAATATAAGTCATTCCAGTTTCCACTTCTTATTTCCATTGGGCTCACAGGTCCTATTTGGACTTTTAAAAAACTCTTAATATAAATCCTACAACACTTACAGTGTCCTCCTCCACAAGAAACTATTCTCTTATTTTGCACTGATTTAATTTTGATTTCAAATAATTAAGCCCTAAATTATAAGAGAAAGAGTGGACAATTTTAACCTTTGAATTCATTCAATGTGCCATTAGGGTCATTCTGAACCATAGTGTGAAAGGTTAGACTTATCAGATTTCTGATAAGATCTATTTATCCATTCCTGACCACATTTCACATCACAGAAACTTTGCAGTGTGATTGCCCAATACCAAAACCTTATAAATGGAGACTTAGTCTTCTAAACAATCTCTCCTGTTCAAGTGTGAGGTTGGCTAAAGATTTTATTGTTGTTCAGTTGTGCAGTCGTGTCCGACTCTTTGGGACCCCATGGACTATAGCATGCCAGGCCTCCCTGTCCTGCACTGCCTCCCAGAGTCTGCCCAAACCCACACCCATTGCATTGACTATGCTATCTAACCATATATCTTCTGCCATCCCCTTCTCCTTTTGCCTTCAATCTTTCCCAGCATCACAGTCTTTTCTAATGAGTCCTCACGTTATGTGGCCAAAGTACTTGAGCTTCAGTATCTGTCCTTCCAATGAGCAATCAGGGTTGATTTCCTGTAGGATTGATTGGTTTGATCTCCTTGCCATCTAAGGGACCCTCAGTAGTCTTCTCCAGCACCACAGTTTGAACGCATCAATTCTTTGATGCTCAGCCTTCCTTATGGTCCAGCTCCCACAGCCATACATTACTACTGGGAAAACCATAGCCTTGACTATGCAGACCTTTGTCGGCAAGGTGATATCTCTGCTTCTTACTACACTGTCTAGGTTTGCCATAGCTTTCCTCCCAAGGAGTAAGAGTCTTTTGATTTCATGGCTGCAGTTACCATCTGCAGTGATCTTGGAGCCCAAGAAGGTGAAATCTGCCATTGCTTCCATTTCCTCCCCTTCTACTTGCCAGGAAGTGATGGGACCGGTTGCCATGATCTTAGTTTTTTTAATGTTAAGTATCAAACCAGCTTTTTCACTCTCTTCTTTCACCTCATCAAGAGGCTCTTTAGCTCCTCTTCACTTTCTACCATTAAAGCGATATTGACTGCATATCTGAGGGTGTTGATATTTCTCCTGGCAATCTTAATTCCAGCTGATGATTCATCCAGCCCAACATTTTGTATGATGCAAATAAGGTCAATAAGAGGGTGACAATATACACCTTGTTGTACTCCCTTTCCAATTTTGAACCAATCTGTTGTTCTATGTCCAGTTCTAACTATTGCTTCTTGACTAGCATACAGGTTTCTCAGGAGATAGGTGGAGTGGTACTCCCATCTCTTTAAGAATTGGCCACACTTATCCACACAATCAAAGGCAATGAAGCAGATGTAGATACCTTTCTGGAACCCCCTTGGTTTCTTCATCATCCAGCAAATATTGGCAATTTGATATCTTGTTCCTTTGCTTTTTTGAAACCCAGTTTGTACTTCTGACAGTTCTCAGTTCATATACAGTACTTCTGAAGCCTAACTTGTTTCATTTTGCGCAAAACCTTGCTAGCATGTGAAAGGAGCACAAATGTAAGGTAGTTTGAACATTCTTTGGTATTCCCCTTCTTTGGGATTAGAATGTAAACTGATATTTTCCAATCCTGTGGCTATTGTTGAGTTTTCCAAATCTGCAGGTATATTGAGTGCAGCACCACTTTCACAGCATCATCTTTTAGGATTTTAAATAATTCAGCTGGAATATCATCACCTCCGCAATCTTTGTTGTTAGTAATGTTTTCTAAGGCCCACTTGACTTCACACTCCAGGATATCTGCTGGCTCTAGGTCAGTGACTGCACCATTGTGGTTATCAAGAACATTTAGATCGGTTTTTTATAGGTCTTCTGTGTATTCTTCTCATGTCTTCTTAATCTCTTCTGCTTCTATTACGTCCCTATCATTTTTGTCCTTTATCATGGTCATCTTTGCACAAAATGTTCCTTTGATATCTCCAATTTTCTTGAAGAGATCTTTAGTCTTTCCCAGTCTATTGTTTTTCTCTATTTCTTTGCACTGTTCATTTAAGAAGGCCTTATCTTCTTATCTCTGAAAATCTGCATTCAAATGGGTGCATCTTTCCCCTTTCCCTCATCTTTTCCTTTCCTTCTTTCCTCAGCTATTTCTAAAGCCTCATCAGACAGCCACTTTGCTTTCTTGCATTTCTGTTTCTTTGGGATGGTTACCTTGATTCACCAGCTAACCTTGATTCATACATCTTCTATTCCAGGTTCCTATGTAATATTGTTCTTCACAGCACTGGGCTTTTTCTTTCCAAATCCACAAGTGAGCTTTTGGTTTTGGCCCACCATTTCACTCTTTCTGGAGCTACTTGTAATTCCTTCTGATTTCAGTGGCTCATCTTCTGGCATCCTATCTTTTAGCCTTTTTTTGCTTTCCATGGGGTTTTCTTGGCAAGGATACTGGAGTGGGTTGCCATTTCCTTCTCCACTGGAGTCCCGTAGCCCATTTTCCACTAGATGTCCAGGAATCCCAACAACATCTAGCGTGGCTCTTGATAACCTGGGCAGTGACTGAGTCGGTATGGATTTCTGTAAATTACTTCTCATATTTTTATGGGAAGGAGACACTCTTTGTCTCTGGCTCCTGTGATGAGATCTGTCCAGTATGACTGAACCTCTGGCATAGCTCTTATCTTCTCGGAGCACTCAAGCCCCCCAACCACAGCAAGGTGATGCCTCACAGGGGGGAATGATGTACAAATGGAATATGCTGAATAAACAAATGGCCACAGGTGGACACACGGTATTATAACCTCTTCCTAATATAGTGCACATAGTTTAAATTATCAGTACATGAAGTTTTCTTTTGAGAATGTCCAACACTGACACCTTCGCAGATATTCAACTTTTACAGGTAGTCCTCATTTAGCCTCATCTAGTGATTGTTTGCAATTGCAACAACGGTGAAAAAGTAACTTTAAAACCAATCCCTGCATTTATGACCTTAACAGGTCTGTAAAGCAAATGAAAACTGAAGTAAGATCACAAGCACAGGTGCAGTTTCACACAGTGACCGCTTCAATTAATGGCCAAGTTGTTGATCCCAATTGTAGTGTAGAGGAATACCTCTATACTTATAATTAAGTTCAAATATTTTTCTTCAAATGGAGTATCTTTCAAGTTTATGTCCATAACCAGGAGACTATAAATTCCAACCCTGTCTGAGCCATGAAAGCCAGCTGAGTGCCCTTGGGCCAGTCGCCCTCTCTCAGCCCAACCCACCTTATAGGGTCATTGTTGTGGGGAAAAGAGGAGGAGAAAGGAGTATTAGAGATGTTTGCCGCTTTGAGTTATTTGTAAAAATAATAAAGGCAGGATTAAATAAATAAATAAGACTAGAAACTTACTTTAAATAATATCTACAAGCAGGCATAACCTTCCAAAAAACAAACAGGTGGAGCTTTACCCTTAGCAAAAGGCATTCAATGATGAAAGACTATCGCTGTCAATATTCATTTTGAAAGACACAATGAATATTTTATATCCCCAAAACAGCTATTTTTATGATGCTGAAAAACAGCCTTGGTATCCTGCCACAAGGTCTTTGAATCCATAATTCAAAAATTAATGAAGAGATTGGGGACATTGTGCATTCAATACAGCAACAAGCAAAAAGATAGATAATTGCTATGTTTTGTCAAAAGAAGCATAAAACAAATCTGATTTGTCTCTTCCTCCACCCCCTCAACCCTTAGAAATTTGTAAGATCTTTATGATATACGGCAGATTCAAATGACAAATTCTTTTACAAAATCAAGATGCTGCACACCATCTGCCAATAAAACTTTTTTGGCTAATACTATATTGTTAAATCTCTGTATTGCCGTTTCTCTTGATCCTAAAATTTTGCTTTGATGAGTTTGGTTTAGAATAAGTTCTTTGTACCTATTTTAATTATGGCATATATTGCACAAAAAGCAAATGTATTGCTGTATACAGGATTTAAGAGATGGGTATTAATTTTGTTTTTAATCTCTGGTAGTGACCATTGTGACAATTCACATATGTCACACTTGGGAAGAACACAAAAGCATTATGTTTATGCATACAGTGGAACCTCGGATTGTGAGCCTGATCCGTTCTGGAAGACTGCTTAGTCTGAAGTGCTCTTAAAACGAAATGAGGTTTCCCATAGGAAACAATGGAAAGTCGGACGATCCATTCCATGCCCCAAAAATATTCACAAAAAAATCATTTTCAACAGAATTTGATGTAGAAATGATTGTCCCTAACATCTGAAACAA
>JANHZU010006661.1:7907-18027 GCA_032468055.1 Acrochordus granulatus | reverse complement strand
GCCTTTTGGATTAAAGGCGAAACGTCTTCGACTTGAGAAAAATCCAGTCCAGATGCCCGTTTTTTAAACTTTGTTGCAATGCAATTACCCTGGACGAGTGAGAGTCTTCACAGACCTGTGGATATGAGTTAGGATAAGAGAGAGTGACTGGCCCAAGGTCACCCAGATGGCTTTCATGGCTAAGGCAGGACTAGAATTTACAACATCCTAGTTGCCGTTCTGTTACTTCAGCTACTAGATCAAACTGGCTCTCTATAGAGGCCAATGGTGAATAATAAATACATACACAGTAAGATTTGAACAAGCTCTTTTCCTTGAATGTCCAGAAATAATTTTTAGGCACTTGGAATCAATTTTCTCCAGTTGTTAAGACAAATTTTCCCAGCAGTAGTTTCCTATACAGGAACAGAAAGAATATTCCAATTGTTTGGAATCATTTAGCCTAGTGGTTCTTAACCTTTTTTGAATCACAGACACCTTTAAGAATCTGATGAAAGGTGTGGATCCCCTCCCCAGAATTATTCACATAAACACAAATGCAGTGAATATATGTACTTTATTTTATTAAAAATAACATTAAAATGTTTTTTTAATCTGATCCTAAAAAAGCAGTCGTAGAGGCCTCAGATTAAGAACCCTGATTTAGCCCAATGAAATAAGCTGAAAATAGAAAAGGTCTTACTCTAAATTCAAGAATGAAAACAATGTGGTGGGGGGTGAACTTATGAGGTACTTTATTTAAAGTACTTAAGGGTACCTATCAGTTTGATATTGTCAGTTTTGAAGACCGATTTGCCATGTTTTTAGAAAGAGCAGTATAAAAATAGAATAACGTTACAATGATTTTGCTTCTATTTTCTGTTTGGGGTGTTTACTTTGTACCACTATAAATGCAGCTTGTTCTACAAACTTATTTATTTGGGCATTCTCTTCTTGCAGCCCGTTGCATCCTCTTCCTTATCATTTGGCTGATAACCGGAGGAAGGCATCACTTCTGGTTCTTACCCAACCTGACCGCTGATGTAGGCTTCATTGACTCCTTCCGACCCCTCTACACACATGAATACAAAGGACCAAAGGCTGACTCTAAGAAAGAAGAGCAACTAGAACCCAAAAAGCAGTCAAAATCTGACAGTGAAGAGAAATCTGATAGTGAGAAAAAGGAAGAGGAGGATCTCAAAGCTGATGTCCAGGGACGCTTGGGATCTGAAGGTTCTGGAGGAGAGCGGAATTCGGATACGGACAGTGATAGGCGGGAAGATGACCGATCCCAGCATAGTAGTGGCAATGGAAATGATTTTGAAATGATCACAAAAGAGGAACTTGACCAGCAGACTGATGAAGGGGATTGTGAAGAAGATGAAGAAGATGAAGAGGAGGAAGAAGAAACTAGGCCTTTACATGAACAGTCATAATTCAGCTATCATTTGGGACTGAATCTTAAACAGAAACAATTGGATTTTCTATGTTGGCTGGTACGCTCTTTTGACAGCAGTTTCCCCCATTTGCTAAAGTATACAACTTAGCCAAACATCTTTATAAAATAGTCCTTAATTTATTAGCAAACTAAACTATTACTTGTTATCAGTTTTAAGTAATGTATGCTTATAAAAAATTTACAAATTTAACAACTTGTCAATCAATAGACAATTTGTCTAGAGGAGTCATCAGACATATAGAGGAATATAGTTCTCTTTTTAGTTTGATAGACTGCATGTTTTCAGTAAGTAAACATTTCTGCAATAGTGATTGAACAGTAATTTTGAGTGACAAACTTCCATTTATTCTCAGCAGATTCATTTGAATTGGTACTTACAACAGATTTTTCAGCTCATTCTACTGTTAATTGCTATTAATCTTCATAAAGCTGTAAGACTTCAGTTAGTATGTTTTCGTTTAAGAAGATAACTATTTTTCTTAAGACCAACAAATTATTGTTGACTTGGCTATAGATTTTAAGACTCTTTTTTAATTGTACGCAACCAACTTAGGAAATCCAGTCTGTTCTGTCCATCTGGTTTGGAAAGCATCATCTCCAGCAGGTAAAAACTCCCAACAAAACAGCATAATTTAGAGATTATAGCTGTTGATTTGACTTGCCCCGTCATAGTACAAGAAATGTATTCTGTATATAACATACAAATAAAGTAAAACCGTATTTTACCTGTTAGTTATTATTTGGAAGTTTTATCCAGTTTTCAATTTGTATAATCAAAAGCCATGTCAGAATATATGTATGTTAGGACAATTTCAAGACTCGGTGAGACTGGCAGCCCAGTGCAGCTCCTGTGCCAACATTCCATGTATTCAGGTTTAAGTAAACAGATTCTAATTTCACAAACGCAGACAATGCAGTTCGGTGTAATGCCTTAATCTTTTCTTTCTGTCTTGAAATAACAGAGTACTGTATTTGATGAGTTGACACTGCCATGAAAGAGTGTTCAACAGAAGAATAGGTTTTAAGATTAAAAAAACTCATACAAAAGATAACCAAGACCAAATAATTTCTTGAAATCTTGAAGGAGCTTGATTAGTCTCTTTCTCTCTCTTGCACATATTTTATTTGACTGACTTGGGAGACCATTGTGTGTTTAGTTCTATAAACATTTTTAAAGCTAAGGCTTTACAGCATTCCTCTGAATCACTGAATTTCAGCCTGAAGCTGAAATTATGAATACAGATTCAGTACTTTCCTGTCAAACATCAGGCAATGTTAGTTATTTGCTTGCCTTTTCAACAGTTGACTTAACAGATCTCTCCTTTTTTCCCTAAACTGCTTTTTTCATCAACAGTGTTCTGATTGAAGATGTTAATTTTTCTGATTGTGCAAATATATACATTTTGTGTGTGCATTGATAAAAACCATTCACAAATATTGTGTGATTTGCTTATTACCTCTTTTTTTCACCTAACATCTGGGAAAGGAAAAAAATTTCATACTTCCTGCTCATATTGGTAGCATTTTTATGATGAGTGTGAATTTTATTTTTCTTAGAGGTTAAGGTGCTGGGTTTGTTGGCTAGAAGGTCAGCAGCTCAAGTTCAAGACCCAACGCCACATAACGCCTAAAATTGGTGAGAAGGGAACAGCATTCCATGTACCTGACTGTATAATCATGTCAGGCACATGTCCACGGAAGCGTCTTCAGACAACGCTGGCTCCTCAGCTATGAAACGGAGATGAGCACCACCCCCTAGGTTGGCCACAACTGAAAGGGGAAACCTTTATGTTTTAGCACAATTTAAAGATTTTTCCATATGAAAATCTAAGTCTGCCCTACGCTTTTATTTAAAAACACCTTTATTTATACAGTACATATATATCTCAGTACATTTGCCCAGTTGAGGTAGATGAAATTCACACCAATGATTCCTGTTGCTTATTCAGCCAACAATATTTATTTGCATAATATTTTTCTCTGAGACTTTAACAACCAATAAATATTGTACATAAAAAGAAAATGGAAGAGATTGTAAAGCATGTTCATATTCTATGTATAACAAAACCATTAAGCATTTGCTGGAGTGGAGATGCCAAGCAACTCATGCCTTTATTCTTCAGTTAGATATACAAATTATTGTTTAATAAGCACTCTGTATAGTACAACTATGTCCTTGACTTACACATTTGACCAAAATTACAGCCTCCCTGAAAAAGGGGACTTAACAACTCAGATCTGAAGTTCTGACAGTCACCCCCTATCACTTGATTATTATTGTAGTACTTGATTAGTATAGGGTGCACTGCAACACAGCTGCATTTACAACTATATGCAGCAACATGACCAGGTTTTATAATAGTTTTGCAGAAAAAATGGCACTTGCAATTTTCAGAAAACTGCACTGTAGTAAACAATGGGTTTGCTTAATGACCACCACATTCACACTTAGAGCTGCTGCAAAGAATGAGACAAAATCAGGTCAGTCACATGACCGATCCATTTTATAATCACTATGACTTCGGCAGGTTCCATTACTACGAGTACTACCTGTATTGTATCTATATTGTATCCTACTTATATTGGGCCTTTCACTCTTGTCAAACTTTTGCAGTTCAATACAAATATTTTGGATGCTCTATATTAAATCATGAACAGAAAGTAACACTGTTCAGGCAATGAGAGTTGTAACATCTGTAGCCTGAAGCCTAATCCCACAACACAGATTCAGATTTAAATTGCTCCCTAGAATTTTTACGTGTAAACATCAATTTTCACTTGTAGGCATCATTAATATCAATAGTAAAAGCATTTTCCTATAGTCAAGAATGATAAATCTTAATTTGGGAAGTAGAAAGCAACATCTATATTTCACAACAGGCAAGTAAACCTTTCACATCTTATTTTCTTGGCTATAATGGGAGGGGATCTGTTCCCATGAGCTACACTTGTTTCCTCTGTCTTGTCTAAATAGTTGGCATGCTCAATTCCTGCTGTAATGTAGTTGTAACTCTTACTGTAGGTTTAGTGCAGCACATTCAGTGGGCCTTCAAACCACTGGAACAGTAAGTTGGAACCTGATGTAAAAGATCTTCTAAGGAAATCATAGATTGTCCCAGGTGTAACTAGGGAACTTGATAAGAGTTCTTCTGTGAGAGGCTAAGGGCCAGGAACGGGTTTGCACAGTCAATTTTCTATCACTAAAACTTGATCAGGGATTCTGCAGATTCTTTTGAACAGGCTGGGACTTAATGATCGGAGCTCCAGCTCCACTGAATGCTAAGAGTGTTTTTTTTTTATTACGGTACCACAATGAGAAATCAAAATCCACACCTCGTGTTTGATGTCAATCTGGCTTCAACACCAAGCTCATGACCCGTTTTGGGGACAACAGTAAAATCCACCTCCTTCGAATATATTTCCTTAATCTGGATTCAAGTAATTGCTGTATGGGATGAATGCAGCACACCACATGCCTGTAGTCATTGCCCCCAGCCTCTTTCGGTATTGCTGCAGAAGGCCAACTGTTACGATGCTGGAAACGTAATCATTTATATAACATGACCTTAAAGGCAGAAGAGGGAGCAGCAAAAAAACACACACTTCTATTCTTGAAGTTATTCTCTAGAAGCATACTTAACTGGCTAAATTTCTAAAGAGGCTTACAGCACTCCAAATATTGCAGCTGAGTTGCCTAAGGAGAAAGCAAATTGCATCCAAGGCAGATAAATGATCTCTCTTCAATAGGCTCTATTATTAAAAGGGCAAGAACTATATTATTCAGAGGGAAGGAAGTAAAACCCCTGAACAAACAAAAAAATTGGGAGGAAAAGGTTATAGAATCCCAAATGCCAGCTAAGAAAACTTGATTGGTCAGGTAGAACATATTTCAGAGAGGTTGTTTTTCAGTTGTTTTACATAAAAATATATGGCTCTTGTTCCTTTTTTGCCTACCACTAACAATAAAATCTGTCCAAAACATTTTTGTCTGATGCTAGACAAATTTGCCCAAGCAAGTTCTGAGACTTTTATTAATTACCATCTCAGTTCCAAGAATATTGCACTGATATATCATGTAGGATTTGAAGCTAGCCCCATAAGTGCTGAAACCCAGCCACTGGTGGGTTGGCAAACAAAATACAGTAACGTTGCAATGTTCATAACGCAGCGAAGTTCAAAGCATCTAAGTAACATTGAGTGTTGCTATCACTCAAAAGCATTATGATATAACTATTATCAAGACTGTTATAAAAGCATTCAGATATCACTACTCAGACTCTAAAGAAAATGTGGTTTGAACATTTATTCCTGCTATCAAAAATAAAAGTCAGCACAAGCCAATCATCAATTCACAATCACGTGAAATGTTGTGCTGTGTTGTTCTAAAAGCCGCTTGCGCAGCTTGCTTCCCCTGCAGATTTGAAAAGAGACGGAAGTCTTTCAATATATCGGCACATGTTTATACTGATCAAAACCTTTGTTAAAGAATTAGTGATAAGATCTTTTCTTGAAATGCACTCAGGTTAATTTCCTAATCAGGGTAAACAAAAAACACTTCCTTATAAATCTAAGTAACATTATTTTTTTATATATATTCTGAATTTGCAATGCAAAAAGGATATATGTAGAACAAGCAATGCTTACCTCCGTTGGCTTGGTTGGGAGCAATTTCGGTTTAAGAATTGCTAGCTAAAATGGAAGAAAAGGGCAGCTGTTAGGAAATGGGACACATTCAAATGCCCGGCCAAGATTTTTTGCTAGATGTTGCTGAATTTTTTAAGGAGAAATATTTATCCAGCTAGGCCAAAAAAAGACAGGAGGAAGCGAGGGAGAAACGTTTTTTTGAAAAAGCAAAATCCAATTCCCAAATCAAAAGTAAATACCGGGTCTCCTCATCCTATTCAAGCTTTGTGGCGCAATGGCGGTTAGTGTCATTTTCCCAAAATATAAACATGACATATGACTTTTCACAAAAAGTATTTCACAAAAGGAGCGGGATGCTTCTCTCTTTTTTTCTGGGGGTACCTAAAAGTTTCCAAATTTTTACTTTAAAGGCTCTCGGTGTTGCACCTGCATTAATTTTAGGGCGAGAATATTATGTAGCATAAATCACACTTATGCATACACACGTGGTAGAATTGGAATAAAAAATACTGCTCTGTCTATCCAGGTTGGGGGATTCAAAATATTCTCAGTGTATCTACAATAAATAGAATTACTACAAGGAATATTGTCGTAAAACAGGAACACATATCACCCGCAAAGTTACTTTCTTTTTGGCTCTTGCATTTATTGCTGGCACACAAACACAAATCCAAGTTCCTGAGCATGTGAGCCCACAAATTTCAAAGCAGAGATCAGATTATTGAGAATTAATATTTTTTTGGCCAGGACAGAATATGCTAATATATTGTGACATCACAATCCCTTTAAAGATTTGTGGAGTTAATTATTGGGGATGAACAACAATGTTTTTTTAAAGTGGTACATGAAATTTTGTTTCACACACACCCTTTTTTCTTCATGTAGTCATTAATTCTGTTTTTAAGATAATGCAGTGTACTTCACTCAAGAAATTTAAAAATGCATAATTTTAGTGTGGGATACTGGGCTTGGTAACAATTATCATGAAAAAAATCTTGGAATAATTTGATTGCAAACTGAACAGGAGACAACTGGGTGAAGACAAATGCAATTTTAGGCTATCCTGAAAGAAATTTCCAATTGCAGCAAGCTTTGTTTCCATTTTATTTTGTTTTGGCCAACTTTTGTATCACGCACGGTTCTGGAAATCGCAGTTTACAAAGGATTTGGTGTAGCTGGAACAAGTTTGGAGAATGACCTAAAAGTGAATAAGGGATTTGAAACAAGTCTGGTATGGCATGTTTAGGGAGATAGAACAGCAAATTCTATTCTTGTCTGTCATTCTAGAGCGGAGAACACAAAAGATTAAAATTATGGGAAGGCAGCTGAATATTAACATTTTCTAACAGGAAGCATTTCTATAGCAGAATTGACACTGGCAGGGTTGATGGACACACCTTCACTGGAGGTTTTCTAGCAGAGAATGAACAGCCATTCATTGGGGATATTTAACTGGATTCCTGCATGGATTGAGATACGCGTATGTGTGTTTGAGGGGGGCAGGTAGAGATGGAAAATGTAATTGGCTCTACTCTCTGGGAATACGTAGAAATAAAGCTGAATTAACATTGTAGATTAGAACTTGAGTTCTTGTTGGAACCACATCTTGAGAAACGACATCTTGGGAAAGAAGGTCAGCCAATTTAAATATATTTCAAACAATCTGTTAACGTCAGTGGATTTATTTAAATTAGCATATATGCTCATTTTTGGCAAAGGCTGCCATCTTCAAAGAGGCATCTTCTCTTCCCACTGCCTGTCCCAGAATGCAGATGATTTTTAATGAACTCATTATAATTATTTTACTCAGATAAGGTAACAACAGCTGTCACTTGAGCACAAATCCACCCGTGTGATTTTCTTCATAGTGTTGCAGAAATGGTTTGTTGGGATGCTCCGATGGCTGGGGTGCTGGGATGCTCTTCGTCTTTTTTCCAGGCAACAGCTCTGGAATTCCAAGGTGCTGTGATTATATTTGGGCTTTCAGTTCTTAATCACGGCTTTAGTACAATTGCATGTGTTTTTATTTGTATTTTTATTGTTCTTGCTGTTGTTATGAATTGATGTGAGCCATCCAGAGTCACATATATGAGACAGGCAGCTACGCCAATTAAATAAATAAATAAATAGATTAATAAAAACATTATTTTTTGCTTCTCTTTCTGCTCAGAATACGCAACCATGGCTTCAACTGATAATTCCTCAACTTATGTTCCTTCGAAAGCATACTTGATGGCCATCAAAATCCACTCAAAACAAGTTGCAAATCTGCTCCGGCTGCCATTTGTCAGAGCTAAGAAATGTCCCGAGTTGACCCTTTAATGTGCAACTGACCAGTTTGGCTCACTGGATTTAATCCAAGGTGTACGGAGACAGAGATTGTGATCCACTCAGAAGTGACCTCTATTTTCCCATTGCTATTTCTCTCCTTTCTGCAGTGGTGGGAAAAATTAGGCCTCTCGTTTTTAATGGAAAAATTTGTTGCTATTTAGACATTTGGTGTAAAAATATATTTCTCCAATTCTGAAGTGATGAAGAAGCTTAAAATGAGGCCCATTTAAGTTGTTTTTTCTCTGGTTCTCTTTCTTTCCTAAAACACTGTTACAGGGAACAGAGTATTGGGTACATACCGTCTACAGGTAGACCTCGACTTGCAACCAGTTGTTTTGTGACCTTTCAAAGTTATGACGGACCCTTGAAAATCAGCTTATCGCCCCATTTTGAAATTCCAACACTGCTCCTTCCCTGAAGTCATGTGACTGCATCTTGGGCACTCATAACTGGCTCACATTTATGACCGGTTGAAGCATCCCACAGTGACCGCGATTTAGGATGATTTCACTGGAAATCAGTGTTTACTTCTGGTTCTCAGAAAAAACTGACCCATAGAGAACAAAGGGTTTGCTTAATGACCATGGTCTTCACTTAACAACTACAGTGTTTGCTTAATGACAGCAGCATTTGCTTAACGACCACTGCAAAAAAAATAAAAATGGGTCCTGTCACTTGGTGACCCACTTTACAATCATCACAACTTACAATTGTAATTGCCAAGCTCAGTTATAGTCCTAAGTTGAGGACTACCTGCATCAAGTGAAAGTTAAAGGAGAGATCATCTGGTCTCCTATTTTCCATCTCTCTTCTCTTCCTGTTATATACCTGAAAGAATTATATATTTATTTTATTTTCCGAGTCCAGACCATCTTATGTAAAAAGATATATTTAAAAAAGTGAGGTAAAGATCTCAGTAGAAGCATTCATAAACTATATGACAAATGTAAATATTTAAAACACAAAAGAATTTAAAACACTTATGTCACATTATATTGCATTTGAGGTCCAGTAAATAGTGGTCTGGATAGCTTCAGGAACAAATCCTCCACCATACATGATCCATCAATATTTATAGCATGGCAATAAATGTTTGGGGCTCTGTTGTTCCCCACATTCACAGTTTCCATCTCCTATAAGGTAACCCAAGTCTTTAGGTTCTTCTTACATCGTGACACCCCTGCTTGTAATCTACTCAAGATTTTCCATATTCCATATGCGAGATGAGGCCAGGCATGTTTTTTTCCATAAAGTTGGCCCGATTTTCACTATAGTTCAGGTTGTGCCATAGTTCAATTTGACAGGTTTCCAGATTCCATAGAATTGGCTTTGTTGAACCCTTTCTTGACTTCAGTCGTGGGGATGGGGCTCTTGCCTGTATATAGGATGCCTGGGGTCTGTCTGCTGTTTTTATCTTTCTATGTCTGCCACTACTCCCTCACATCTGGGGACTCAACACCCAAAGGTTGATGGAGTTTATCAACTATGTGTTGGCGTTGGTCTTAAACATCCCATAAAGATGCACATTGTTTCATTAAGAGCGATGTTGGCATGCTTGACGTGAGAAGAATTCCACCACATTGGCCCTGCATATCCTGCTGTGTAGAGGCATAAGGCAAGGGGTGAAGTCCATAGGATTTCAGGTTGTGCTTCCTATGTAGTGTTAGTCAATTTCCTAGTGATATCCCTAGCACATACTTTCTGCTT
>JANHZU010006659.1:62960-79198 GCA_032468055.1 Acrochordus granulatus | reverse complement strand
TGTAGTGCTGGCTCTTGCTTTATCTATTTCTTATTCTTCTGACTGGCTTTATGTGATAACATTTTAGCCTCTTTGGGAAAATTGGCCAATTTAATCCCCCCTAGATTGATCTGACTTGTAGCAAAATTGCAGGTTTTTTTTTTGCAAACTAACTTAAAAAGGCAACTGGACTTTTATTTTTTTTTAGATGTTACAGAGAAACATTTCCCCTCTCACCCAGGAGTCTTTCTCTGTAACATGTAACACATAACACTCTGTGTCCAAATCTAGGGGGCCGTGCTCATCTCCGCTTCCTAGCCGAAGAGCCAAAAGTCCAAAGACGCTTCTGTAGTCATGTGGCCGAGGCGCATGGAATACTATTACCTGCTCACCAATTTAGGCTGTACCTATTTATCTCCTTGCATTTTGCATGCTTTTGAACTGCCATGTTAGCGGGAGCTGGGTAGATAACAGGAGCTTACCCCATTATGTGGCATTTGGGTCTCAAACTGCTAAGCTGCCGACCTTCTGGCCAACAAGTCCAGTGTCTTAACTAGGGCTAGGCCACTGCATCTCTTGGTACTACACATAGAAGACCAAAATACACAGGTCTCCCTTCCCAGAGCCATATTTGCAAATATCCTTTTTGTAAAGTTAAACACCCACTTCACATTACCGTTCCAACATTCAGAAAAGTGTCTAGAGCTAAGAGTCCTTAGCACATTTGAATATCCTTCTTTCATCTGTCACAGAGGGGAAAGTCAAGAGCATTCTGTATATGGGCTGATTATAGTGGTGCCTTCAAATCAACAGCCCATGTCCTCCTTTACTTTGGACACTTATCTCTGCTTTATATCTTCTCTATTAAAAAATTGAATCAGGCACTCATATATGGTTTATTTAAGACACTTCTTACCAGATAAGAATCTTTCTCCCTAAAAGTTCTGTTCTATTATTTGCAAATTACAACTGGGACAAACAAATTAATAATCAAGTAAGTTCTTACACTTTATAATATATATGATGGCCTTTGTTGTTTCATTATTTTTGTTATATTACATGATTACATGTTACAATTTGTTTTTTATTGCAATCTGTAACCGCAAACAAGTTGCTTCATTTTTTATGTTCTTGATTGAAATATATTTCCTTGTCCTTTTTTGTTTGATGTTGAAAGTCTGTTTTTATACATTCTTATTGTTTCCCAAATGTTGTCTTCCATCATGATGTCTTTTCTTGGATCTTTTCTTCTTTAAAAATTAAGGCAAATTCTTCTTTCTGCTGCTTTTTGTAATGTGTCTTAGTTTTTTTCTTGAGATTCTATGCTCATAACTTGTGTTCTGAGTCTGTTCATAACATTAATCTTATGTTGATCTTATCATCTTACCATGATGGTAAATATTGCTGGCACATTTATTTCCTTAATTTTCTCATTCTAACCCATGTATTAGTTGCTAATAATTCATGCCACTTTCCTGGAAATGTTCCAGCTTATTAGTCTGCAGTTTATGCATTATATAAAAGTCCTTGTTTTACATCATCATCCAAATTTTGATGAAGGTCTGTGTTTGGATTGGTGAGATGGAGATCTTGAAGATAAGTAGTTTGGGGAAAGGTGTTGGTAGTGGGTCATTTTCAGGTGAGAAACAAGGAAAGTCTCTGGCTGGTTTGGAAAAGAGTGTAAGAGAGTTTTCTCCATCCTGCAGGGGAGAATTGGAAGGATGAGAGTATAAAGAAGATGTGGATAGTAAGGCTGGTCAGGTGCTGGGTGTTGTTAGCTGTTCTGTTAGGTTGTCTTGTTGCGTGATAGAGCCCTTTGACTGGGGGGTGGGCAAGGGAGATGGAGGTGATAAAATCTTTAAAAGGGGAAATTACAGGCAAGAACATCATGGTGGCGATGGACATATGAAGCTGGCTATTCTTTGGGAAGATTGCCTTGGTATTTAATATTTAGTATCAATTCCACATTCTAGCCCCTTGGTGCTCAATCAAGAGCTTAGTCATCAAAACTTTACTGTCCCTGTTATTTCTAAATGTTAGGTTAGTCTTTAATAAGACTGTAATAAGTTCCTCATCCACAATTTTTAGCAAAAAGTTACTTTCTCTGAAACGTCTCTGCTGTAGAAACAGAGTAGGCAAGATCTATACCAAAGCGACAAGAAAAAAAATGAATTTTAAGTCCATGACAAGCAGAAAATATGCAGAAGAAGCCCAGACACACACCTCCTTAATTGACATAAATATAAGAGGGAGAGGAGACACAGTACAGTGAGACTTGCAAGATAGTTTTCAGCCCCACCATGGAGGCCAGACAGGAGCTAATGGGCTAAAATTAATTTTATTGAGAATGGCTGTAATAACAAAATCTTGGTGGGGGTTCTAAAGGGAACTCGGGATAGTTTCTGAAATTCTGATGCATGCTTTGGCCGGGGCTTCAGTTGCTGTTTGGAATAAGCAAGTAACTATAGCCTTGACTCAGGTTGTGCCCATGCAGATCCCAGAAAACCCCCTTATTTTTGTAGGGGTTTCAGGAGATGAAGTGGCACAAGAGATGCCTAGAATATCTTTAAAGAAAGACAAAGAGCAACTTCAACTTGTAAGTATGTGTAAGACATTCCCTGCTGTTATTTAAACATCTACATGAAATGTAGATGAGGTTTTCTGCCAACACAGGATTAAATGTTATCACTATGCTAGTAAACTGATATTACTAGTTATGTATCTTTGGCCCAGACCATCCAAGTGAGTCTGTCAGACTGCTTTCCCAGCATCTGAGAGCTGTGAGGATCTGAATGGGAAAGAACAGCTTCAGCAAAACCCTGAGATGATTGACCTGATTATGGGTTTTATAACTTATAATTTTGAAAAGCAAACAAAGTAATGCATGTGATTTTGATATTGTCTGTCAGGTGATATCAAAAAAAGTCAAAACTGCATGTATTTCACTTGAAACATTGGTTGGCACTGAAAAAGAATTATTTTCACTTGATTAACCTGCCTCCTAAATTATTATACACTACACAGCACGTATGTTCTCATAATGTTTGGTTCCTTCATTTCTCAACCATGACATTTCAACCTGCTATCTATGTACTACCTTCTCTCTGAGGTTGCTCTTCTTTGCCACTGAGTATATTCCACCCCTGTGATTGTAGTAAGTATATAACCTTCCGATCCTTTGATTCTAGTCGAAGTGGTGCTGTCATTTATTGGGTTACAGCCAAGCATATACTTCGCAATGACATTTTTTATATCATCAATACATCATTACTTCATATAATCCAATACCTTGAATAGCTCATCTGATTTTAAATGCTGATTCATCTACATACACTTATTCCTAAAATATCAAATTTAGCATAAACTTTATTTTCACTTTGATGATGTCAATGTTCTGGCCATGCGAACATCTTTAAATCTTCCAGATCTTCTTCCCCAGTAGCTAGAGGAGTGCCTTCCAATCAGGGGAGGGTAAGGGGCAGGAATCTTATCATCTGGCACCCAACCTTATGTGAATCTTTGAGGCATGTCCACAGAGTTGCCTTGAAAACAATGTAGAAATACTTTGCATGACCTTCTTCAAAATATGGCTTCATTTATGATGGTTGTTCTTAATTATCATGAGTGGTGTTATTAACTTAAATCCTACTATAAATAGTTGTCCTTTATAAATAGCCACATCATTTGAAAGAAAAGGAGAGAGAGAGAAAAACCAAACCTCCAGAAGTATCACTGTGGTTGTGACATTTTTAAGGCTACAAAATAGGACGATTTGACATTCATTAAGAAGAGTGGAATCACACCCTCTTCTAAAAGCTGTTAGCAAGGGCCTTTGGAATTAATGGGTGCCTGCCCATACTATCTGGTTTTTAACAAGGTATTAGTCATGCCTGTTGCTGTTAAGCTTTCTGTTCCCAATCTCAAATGAAGCCTGGCTGAAATACTTGATATGGCTCTCAATTATGCATTTTCTCTCTTTTTTCCTGTACCCTTCCCACCTGAAGTTTGTGCCCTTCCCATCTGAAGTGCCATATTAATTTGTAGGAGAGTCAGCCTCAGCAGTTTGGATTATAAAATTGGGCCAACCTGATATGGAATCACAGTGCCAACCAGAGGGATCTGCTCTCAGATTATGAAGTTTCCTCATCTGTTCTTGGAAAGACTTTGCCTTCTACAGATTTAAGTCAATCCTAAATTCCCTATTTCTTCAACATTTTCTAAGAATAATACATTAAAAATAAGAAATTGTGAAACCAGGGACACAATCCATTTATTGGGGTTTTAGCTGAGTGGTTGATCATTGGTGTTAGTATCATCTTGGTATCAATTAATCCCTAAAGCCTGCTTAGATCGATTCTCTTTGATCTACCAGAACTTTTGGGACTGCCGTTCTCAGAATTTCTAGTCAATAGTGGGAATCTCCTGTATCTGCAATTGCATCAGAAAGAAATAGGAGAGGAGCAGGGGGAATCTAGTGTCTTTTCCTGAAAAAAATTGCTTGCATTCCCATTCTGTTGAATGAAAACAGTTTTAAAGGAAAAATTCCAGTGTGATGCTGTCACAATTCTTTACTTGCAAAGTAGCCCAGGGACCTGGGTTGAATGAAAAACAGAGCAGTCATCTCCAATATAGTTTCTATAATTCACAACATTTTGCATCTGCAGAAAATCCTGTTTGAAATTTTCTAGAGTTTATAGGATTGTTCAGCAGGAGCCCAGCACTCACACGAGCTATACAGTTAGCCATGGTGCCTGCTGAACCATCTTAATTTGTTTTTAAACATCACAGTTCTAAGAGCACAAGTAGAAATTTCATTCTGTGTGCATAGTTATCAAATTCAACAGGGCAATCCCAAAATCTGTTTTCCCTGAAGGACAATATGCAATGTCTAACCTTTTGCAGCAGGTGTGGTATAGTCCCCCAGTCTTCAGTGATTTTTTTTAGAGCAGACTTTAGTTTCACATGTTTTTATCCATTCCCTCATTTGATCAAAGAGATTCAGTTAGCTGAGTTCAAGTCAGATCTTTTTGATATTAGCAACTATAGTTTGCCGTGTTGGTTCATTTCTCCCACAGTCAGTATCTCTGTTTTTCAAGTTAGCTTGGCCTCCTCTGTACCATCAGGAACAAGTCTTCTCTCCAGATTTTGGTTCCCTTAGCCTTAGAGTTGGAGGATTTGATTCCTCGAGAACAAATATAACAGAATGTGTTGACATGTTGGAAGCTTTCCATGAGGACTTTCTCATACAGCTAAATGGAAATCCTTTGAGGACTTCACAAAAATACTAGATGAATCCTGCTCAGTGTCAGATCCATTTTTGTTCAGGACTGGAAGACTTGGCTCTCTCTTCAGCTGCATTAAAAGTGAGGCTGATGTTTCTAGACAGTAGCATTTGCCTAGGCAGTATTAAGAGAGGGGCTGGGCCATCTGCAGTTGGGCTGCTGATGTGAAGTAAATTTTAAGCCAGCAGCAGATGAGTAATGATCAATGCCAAAGTGTCACCTTAAGTCAAACCTCCTGTTCCATTACAGGAACAGGTAATTACTGGATCTTCAGATATTGATCACTACACTTCCGCCAGCTGCACTCATCATGGCCAATAGTATAGGATGCTGGGAGTTTATCTCCTGTTGACTTGGATAAGAACCAGCTGTTGTGGACAATCCAGGAAGGATGTCTGCTCGTGAGTTTTCCATTGATATTGGGCTGGTGGCGATTGGCAGAAAAGATTAAAGTTTGCTTTGATTTAGCTGAACAGTTCTTATGTTTTACTTTATAGCTTTTTTTGATTCAGCTCTTGGGAAGTGTTGATGCATACAGGAACAGAAGGAGGTTCTAAAGCAGACGAACCAGCTTGATATTAGGGTTGCACTTCCTCCCAGAGATGAATATTTTTTTTCCTGAAGATTTATGCCACCTAACTCCCCTACCTTACAAAAACCAAGAGAAAACAATCATTTTCATTCAAACAAATCAATTGCTCTACTGTTTAAAGATCAAACTATTTATAGAGGAATGCTGAGCATTAAGCACAGAAAAGATTAATGTGCTCTAGGATAGCACAGTTAATTTTTCTTCATGATTAAAGGAGACAAATCCAGATAGCATGGAAAAAGTTTCCCACAATACAGAGCTATGCTTTTGAAACAATATTGTTAAATTTCCTATAGCTCTGGCTTGATGCAATATACCCAGTGTTTCTTTTATTCTTATTTTTCATAAAAGCATCTTTCCTTTTTCATTACCAGAGGGGATAAGAAACAGAAAAGCAGCAGCATTCTACCTTCCTAGCCTGTTTTTTAAATGGATTGGGTATAACCAAAAAGGCCAGTTTATGTGTGTATATATCCATATAAGTCTCAACTTACAGACAGTCAATTAGCAACCATTTGAAGTTACAATGGACCCCCCCAAAAGTTATTTGTGACCCAGTTTCTAAGTTCTGACTGCCCCATCCCCACCTACCCACTGTGATCACATGACTTAATTTCAGCACTCAGTAACTGGCCTGCATTTACATTTACTTCTGGTTTTTGGCAACCAGCCCCCCAAGTGAATGGTGAGTTTGTTTAATGACCATGCTCTTCACTTAATAATTGCCATAAAATTTGTAAAATTGGGTCAGTTATGTGGGTGACCTGCATTAGAGCCATCACAACTTACCACTGTAATGGGCGGGTTCCATTACAGTCTTAAGTCGAAGACTACCTGTATATTCATATTTATGAGGTATATTCATTGGCTGATCATTACCCGTGAGGCCATGTAAATTATGGTACTGAATTTCATCAGAAGTGAATCTGCCCATCCAGACAGGTCATCAAGGGATGGCCTATTGAGAAATCCCCCCCTCCGAGAGATCTATGGGGGAGAAACAAGATAATAGTCATTTTTGGTAGTAGTAATTCTGTTTCCAGAAATACAGATAGCTCTGACTATTTTATTGCTTAGAAAATTCCTGAAGATTCATTTATTCAATCAGGCTTTAGGTCCTTTGTATGATTATTGGGTGACCACTATTTATTACATTAATTATGTTAGATTATGTACTTTGTATTATTTTTCTATTTTTATTATTACTATTTAGCACCACCCAGAGTCCTAGTGAATGGGGACGTATACAAAAATAAATTTCCATTCTTGAGTTCAATCATCTGTTCTCTTGGGGTACATCAAACTTCTGTCTTTGATAAATGTTTGGCATCTTACAGCTCTTATTTAGATTTATTTGGAGGGACCATTAGTCCTTGCTTGGCTATGTGGCAGTACCAAGTTGTCTTTGGCTTATCTTAAAGAGTTAAGCAGTGTTAGACCATGGTTGGGAGATTACCAGGAGATCCTCAAGGTTACAGGCTATGAAAAGTTGAAAAATGTTCTGGAAAAAGAAGTCAAACATTTCCATATCATTGCCACAGATTGGTTTATGTTGTTCACAGTAGTTGGGAACAACGTGAAGGAGACTTAGTTTACTCTATTTTAACTACTGTAGTTTGGCATTAGAGCACAGATTCAAACTTTATGATATTTAATTGAATGAAATAACTTTCCAGCTATAAGAAGCTCAACATGAGATGCTACAGAGTCAGAAGGGACCAACAATGGACAGGAGAGATTGCTGAGTGTTTTGTAGCATATCACCATGAGTTTTGTTGATTACTCCAGTTGATTAACAGGAGCAAGAACTGAAGAAGTTTAGATTGCCCAAAAAGAATGCTTGAATGAAAACCAGAAATGGATTTTGGCAAAAAAGCTTTTATGACTTTGTTTTTGATTCTGAAAATGACAAATTCCTGTGTTGTTCTAAGGAATCTGTTTTTCAGTTCTACCTCTCTACCTGATTAATGGAGGCCAGAAGGTCTCAGGGTTCTATAGAAAATTGCAAAAAGCCTATAAACCTGAAATCTCAATGGGTAACATTGAGCTTAGACCTCGGGTTGATAAGCTTTTGTTATAGCAGTCCACAATTAATATTGTGGACTGCTATACTTGACTGCGGAGAAAGGGAATGGGAGGACAATAGGTTACTTAAATTGGGAGAGAGGTTCTAAGGACAATAGGTTACTTACATCTAGCTCATATAGGCCAGGAATCTGAGAGCTTCACATTTAAGTGTACAAAATCTGAAGGTCCCTAAGCAGAAGAAAGTAGTGGGACTTGTAGAAATGAGGTTATTAGAAAAGAGAAATGAAATGAAATAGCCATTGCTTAGATTACAGTGGGTATCATCTGTAACCTTTGAATGGCAATTGTTCACTGATATTGTAAATAATAAAAGCTAAAAATAAAGGTTTATCCTGCCAGTCATGTCCAAATCTAGAGGATAGTGCTCATCTCTGTTTCATAGCCGAAGAGCAGGCGTTATTTGAAGATGCTTCCATGGTTATGTGGCAAGCATAACTATATGCCAAGGCATATGGATTGCTGTTACTTTCCCACCAAGGTGGTACCTATTTATCTACTTACATTTTTACATGCTTTCAAACTGCTGGTTGAGGTTGGCAGGAGCTGGGGCAAGTAATGGGAACTTGGGTCTTGAACTGCTGAGCTGCCAACCTTCTGGCTGACAAGCCCAGCATCTTAACCACTCAGCCACCGCACCCCCTAAATTGTAAAATATGCTGAAAGCTTATTTTCCACTGATATTAGAAGACATCTATAGGTCTTTGATGGAAATGCTGAATTGCTAATGCTATGACTTTGGTTTTCCTCCAGATAACAAAGAGCTTTACCTGTCAAAAGCAGTTCACAAATCTGTCCTTGAAATTAACGAGGAAGGGTCTGAAGCTGCTGCTGCATCAGGTAAGATTCTTAAAAGTGTGGACTAAATGACATACCCAGCCTTTTAGCAATTGGGATCCATTCCCACAGAATAATTTGTTACATGCCACAAATGGAAAGGACTGAAACAAGTAGTAGATGGGACTTTCTCCTTCTTCTCCCAGTCAAGTTGCCAAAGATGGACAAAACACATTTTGGGCAGAGATGCCTAGAGCATATTTAAGTTTGAACTTTTGCTAAGGAAGCTTGTAGCTTGGAATTTCAACTCAGACTATCTTTGGCCATTGATTGGGGCTGACGGATGATGAGTGTTTAAGTCCAAACTCTCTGCAAGGCCCTAGGTTGCATATTCCTGTCCTAGAAAGTCATTGGCAAGCTACATAGCTTAAATTTTCTCTCCTTAGTTCAAACTCAACAATCCTAACAAGATGCATTTTATGTGTGTTGTATATGGCGGTGGAGGAGAGACAAGTTCCTGCTACAGTAATCCCAGCTGTAAAAGACTGCTAGCCTGATAAGCATATGAAACAGGACCTTGACATTTATTCTCTAAATTTCATCAGCTAAAATAATTAATAGCTTAGCTCCCAAGACAGCTGTGCAGATAAATACTTCATAGTATAGTGCAACACACCTTGAAAGGGCAATTTAAGAAAAATTTTCTTGGATATTTTCCCATGCTTTCTAGCCATTTGGTTACCTTTCTGGTTAGGTCAATGGGTGGGCATAAGGCTCATTTAAAACTTGTCTTCAAGCCCTGAAAAGTGGGAGGAAGATCTTGTCGACACTTAATTGCATGTTTAGCATTACCACAATTAGGAGGTTATCCAAAGGTATTGGGTCATGTCCAGGGACACAGTACTGTCCAGTTGCATTCAGCACAATCCTCAGGCCTGCAGATAACAATAAAGGGAAAGTCAATCCTATTCTTTAAAACATAAACCCTATTTTTTCAACTTAGTCCTGCCTCTGTCCTTAGATGAAACAGAAGTCAAGAGAAGCTAAAGAGATATATGTCAAAAGTATTAGAAATAATTTAGATAGTGTACTACATTAAAAAAAGGCAATAGAAACTTGGCCAATCGGAATTGCATTATGTGTGCATCGTATATTTGAATTCTGAGCCAAGATAATTCTGCAGCCGATTCTTTTCCATGATTTATGCTTCTCCTGCCACAGCCTTTGATTAAATGTCTTTGTAATACCAGAAGGAAAGAGGGAGGGAAGCTGGACTGCAACACCAGTGTGAGGAGATAAAAATATCCCTTTGCTCTTATCAAAAGCATCAAGTTCCAGCTTTATAACATTACATCAGTTTGCATTTCCAAATGAGCTGGCAATCATGCAGAAATAAAAAAAATGTGGATGATAGATCAAGATGGGCAATCTGCAACCCAAAATCCCTATTTTTTGTGACTGATGTTGCTGAATATTGACAAGTTCATTTCCTATCATTTTGTGCCAGGAAACACAAAAAGTCTAAGCCTCAACTTTATCACTGAAAGTTGTTTTTAAAAATTGTTCAAAACAGTGTCCCTACTTTCCCCCAGAACTTGCAAGGAAGGACACTGGGATTTTCAGTCCTGCTAAGGCAGTGTTTCTCAACCTTGGCAGCTTTAAGATATATGGACTTAAATTCCCAGGATTCCCCAGCCATTGTCATTATTCACTGATATTGTAAATTTTGCTGCAAAGCTTATTTGTCTCTGATATTAGAAGACATTTGATAGGATATGGCTGGCTGGGGAATTCTGGGAGTGAAGTCCACACATCATAAAGTTGCCAAAGTTGAGAAAACACTGTGCTAAGGTCCCACCCACATTGCACCCTTGTTTGCCTACATCAAATTCCAGGTCCTCTCCCAACAAAAAGGTCCATTTAGATATATTTGAATAACATAGACCAGATGGTAGAAATACCAGCTTATCTCATACAAATATTCACCTTTCACCCCAACAGATTTTTAAATAATTTTTAAACATTCTCTTATTAGTTTGAAATCATATTTCTATTTCCCATTTTTTTTTAATTAGTCGAAAAGCAGAAATCTTTGGAGCTAGCCCCACTCCTATTGTAGCCCTGGCTGGACAGGTGGAGTCCTCAAACTATGTAGTAAAGGATTAATTTCATGTCTGGCCTACCTGGGAGGTTTTATTTATTTATTCCATTACTATCATTTCTTATATGTCATTGTAATAAAGATTAAAGTTAATAAAATGCTTGCAAACTGAAAAGCTCTAGGGAGGAGTCATTAAAGACTTACAAATTTAATTAAGGCTAAATTTTGCCTGGATACTAATGTGTTTGAACTACAATATTTCCTGGGTATATTGCTACTACAACTTCAGTCTGCGTACGTAGGATGTCTCAGCTTAAGGCTCAGAGAAACACAAGTCTCCTAGATGCTAATTCAAGTAAGTAGCCAATCCCTTCCAAAAAGAATAGTGATAGGAAATTCTGGCTGGGAATGATCAGCATTGTAGTCCCATATATCTCATGGTCATCAAATCAGAGAAGGCTTTGCGAGTTCATGAACATTTGTTCCTTGCTATTGGCAGTTAAGTGATTGGGAACAAGTGTCTTATACTGACTTCATTCTCACAATAAGCCAACACATATTGATGTTTGGCTTGCTATTTTGTCTAGATCTATTCTATAGGTTAAGTTATGGTGTAGACAGAGCATTTTAAGTGAGGTTCTTTTGACTTTGATTTACATTTGTTTGTTGTGTTAACGATGTTAATCGTGATCCAGGATGTGCTCTGTTATTTGTATTTCAACAAAGGTTGAATGGTCACCTTAAGCAGCCATTAGTCTTTAAGATAGATGAGGTAGAGAAAGGAGAAACAGTAAGTAAAATTGCTTTGTAGCAATGTCTTCAGTTTTGCTGTCATCTCACCCCTAGTGACTGTAAGGTTCTTTTACAAACAAAAAGGACAACAGAAGGAATAGGCTTTCTCCCATTCTGCAGATGGTGACTAAGTCTTAGGCCAAGCCCCTGACTACATCAGGCTGCCGTTTAAAATAAATTCCCAGAATGCCTGATCAAGAGACAAAGCTCTGGCATAGGATTTCTCAACCCTGACAACTTTAAGATAGGTGGACTTCAACTCTTAGAATTCTCCAGCCAACATGGATAATTCTGGCTTGGGAATTTGGGGAGTTGAATCCATCCACCTTAAAGATACCAAAGTTGAGAAACACTGCTCTAGCAATAATAAATTGGCTATGTTTTGTGTGAACTTTTGTAGTTTTTCACATTTAGTCATTCACATAACCCCAGGTTTCATGGAACCACATTTTGAAATACCCTGACATATTGTAGGTGTTCATTGGCAAACATAGACTTTTTTAATTGTTGTAATTAGGAAAATAACAACAGGACAACAATCTAACCAACCAATCGGGAACTTTTGCTGAGATAACAGGCAGGACAGAGTAAGACTAATGAACTGTGTCTTGCTGTCATCTTGAGGTAATTGATTAGATTAATGTAATGAACCGTGATAATGACTGAGTCACTGTCCCACTTAATTCATCTTTACTGGAGCAAATTCTTCCCTTCTCCAAATCTCATTTCTGACTCTTAAGTGGGGCGTTCTATCATTCCTGTTATTAAGGCAAACCAAGATTTCTTTAAACAGCCTCTTAAGGTGCAATCTGATGTAGCTTTCAAATCAGAAAGAAATTCTGATTAACCTAAACCATAGTAAATGACTAATTAATTAATCTGATTATAAGGACCATAGAAGATTAACTAATTGGAGGCAAATTAATGGAGGATAAGGCAATGTAAAAGTGAATTTAATGAAGAGGCATATACAGTATCCATTTTGTCATAAGACAAGGAGCTAGGGTTATTACCTCAAAACAATATTTTCTCTCATTGAAAGTACTCCTAGCAATATCATTGTTGTGATAGTGAAGGTAATCAAAATATATCATTTGAAAATATTGCAAAAATTGAAACAGAATTTGCATCTATTTGCACTGAAAATTCTGTGGATCAGAATTAAGATTTCAAAGTAAGAGTTCACTCTTGGAAATTATTGGGCCAATTTGGATTAATATAGCATATGTTTCATTGAATGCATCTATCCTGTATTTAGAAATAACCCAAGTGGATGGTGAGGTTATCAACTTTAATAACTTCTCTGCAGAAAGGAATGGATGTAATAAGTCTCCCAAGTCAGTTTGTTTGTAACTTGTTCCTAAAGTGGTGAAAATAAATTGCACCACTACCAGTTGTTCATCATTTGCAGAATCTATCTAGACACATCCATTTCTTTCAAAATCTTTTTTGGTTTTAGTTTAGGTTTGTGCCTCCTGACAACCTGATGGCGTGATGGGTTTTTAATTCTTGTCTGGCGCTTTTGGTGTGCCACAAATGGAGTGGCAGCAAAAGAGAAAGATTATGGAGGAGAAATATTTCTGAGGAATGTTATGAGTTTGCCTTTTTTCTCTCCTGTTCCCCAGGAATGATTGCAATTAGTAGAATGGCTGTGCTGTACCCCCAAATTATAGTGGATCATCCTTTCTTCTTTGTGATTAGGAACAGAATAACAGGTGAGTGCATTATAATATTTATATACATATTACTGACTCAGCTCCCACATTTCTTCTAGGAATTCAGAGTGGCAATCATAGCAATCCTGACTTTAAGCATTTCCTCATAGCCTCCTAAAGTAGGATGAGTTGAGAGATAGTGACAAGCCATCAGTGAGCTTCTATGGATGGGGGTAGACATGAACTTGTGTCTTTCCGGTCCCAGTTTATTTTTCTTCTTTTTGTATTGTGGCAGGAAAAAAAATCCCCAAAAGAAGTTTGTTTACACTGGACCAGAATGCATTATACTGAAGTATATTGATTTATTTTCAGCACTGGAAAATAAAACAGGCTTTAAGATGGGCGGGTATTATTAACTGGGTACCTCTTAATAGTTTTATTCAAATGAGAGCATATATGTGATTGGCTATAATGGCAAGATATTTCATTGGCTATAACTCAACATGTGCCTAGAGAGATGATTAGGATGTAACTAGGAAATAATGGAGCAGGACTACAAAGACAATAGGGGTTTTTCAAAGAACAAAGAATTCCATAGACATAGTTTCTAGAAAGTTACTTTCTTTTGCTTCACCAGAACTTTGCTCATTTTCCAGTATTTGTTTCAACTGTTATCCATCAATGCTTCAGCTAGCAAAAAGCTATGTTTAACTATCAAATTTTCTGTTCCTGTCTGTCCCTATCCTTTACAGTGTTACCATGCACATTCACAATAATAGTTCATGAATTCCCCAGCTTTGTTTCACTTCTAGTCAGTGCAAAAACACCCACCTTAATGCAGAATTAATTGGGGATTGGGATGGAGAGGAAGCAAATTTTGACAAGTGTCTTGATCAGCAGATGTAGCCATCTGTCAAAATTCACTCCAATTTAACTATCAGCTAACAGTCAGAAAGTCTTTGAACAAAACTATGCAAAACATTTCTGCAAAGCCATCACTGATTGTCAGTTCCTTTTCATCATGCATTTAGTGCTATTCCTGGAGGGTGGTAAACCATGTTCAAAAGTTGAGCAACTCTTCATAGAATTGCACTTGAAGCAGCAGAGACACTGCTCTATATGCTCGTCAATGTACAATTCATCTGCGAACCTTATTGATCAGCTGCTTCTCACACTGTCAATATTGTATATCTGAGCAAGTGATCAGGTTAAAAACCTGGTAGGTGGATGGAGGAGGCCAGTTTGAAAGAGCTAGACTTGACTAGCAGCCAAAGTAGAGTGGCCATGGAATACAGCGACCAGGGCCAGAGGAAGGGGCATGCATGCACTAGTTTGAAGTGGCCACTAGATTCTGATCTGATCTAGCATTCCAAAGACCATCTTACTATGTCATAAACTGAATGGTTGATGAATTCCATCAGATTTTATGTACAACAAAACTGCTGCATCTTTTGTCTGTTCGAAAAAGAGGACACTATTTGAGTACCAAAACTACAAATGATTTTAAACTAGGGATGAGATGTAGGCAACATAATGAGGACACAACAGGAAAAAGAGTGTGCCCTGGCTTATTCATGCTGTGGTTCAGTACAAAGGTTTTGGGCCATTAGTGAAACCAGCAAGCTTTGAGTGCTGTCTAACTTTTTATGATGAATATTAAAAAATTCCCAAATGTTCTAATCCAAGAGTATCCAGAATATCAATGTCATAAGTTATTTACATGGTTGACAAGAATGGTGACAATTCCCTACTGTATAATAGATCAGAGTGATGTAAGAGTATATTATATACTTTTAAAACTACATAGAGGGATCACAGTTTCAGTTCATTCCATTGCCAGTTCAAAAAGAAACTGAGCTGCAAGACCAGGAAAGATCTAATTAGGCAGCAATGAATTGTTGCCAGTTTGAAAAACAATATTGGCTAAAATGGACCAGTGATCGAACAATTCCATTCTAGACATGGCTCAGAAATCAGATTCCTTGAATTTAATCAGGCTCCTTTAAAGTAAGGGTGAACTATGATCTCACTAAAAGCTGGCTTCATATATACATGTATTCTCCTATGAGATCCCAAAGCAAGCAGCCAGCTCTTCAATTACTGAAATTGAATGAGATATTTAGCATTCACATAAGATTTCATACACTTTCCTTTTATTCATTTTTAATTTAATTTCGGGCCATGCTATCAACTCCTGATTTAGCTGATGAAGCAAAAGTCAAACGTAGCCAAAAGGGAATTTTTTGCAATTGAAATCAGAAGCTGCTAAGAATTCCAAACTTCCAGGAATATCCTTGAAGAAGAATAGTCATGTCTACCAGATGGAACACAGTTGAGTGGGACAATTTTAAAATAGAAAACTTATGCTTGGCAGAATATTTTTTAAAAAATCAATTTTAAGCAAAAGCATTTCATTGCAATTGGTTATTTGTGTTGTTATGAAACAGATGTAAGACTCCAAAGAAAGACATATCTTTGATACTCTATAAATAAAAATAAATAAATGACAAAACAAAGACTTGAAAATAAATGCAAATGAAATACTTCCTCAAATATTTATACTGTCAGATGGTGTCAGAAAACATTCTTTGTTACTGGTTTGATTCCTTTCCCAGCATTCTCATTAATTATGAAAACAAACTATTAAGGACCACCAGAGTTTCTAAACTCTACACTAATTTTGTTTCTTTGATCTTTCATCCATATTTCTTTTGTTGGTAGATAATCTTATTTAAAGACCAATATATACTTTGTGCAGGAGAGACATCACATCAGCCTTTTAATATCTTTTTCATTCATTACAAGTAGCCCCAAGTGTCCTCTAGAGAATTAGGACTGAATCATAACTATTATTCCAAGAACCAGTGAATGAAAATTTCAGGAAAACAGATTTTGGTGAAACATTAGGAAAACTGCCTAATAATGAGGACCTGTCCAGTAGGAGAGGCACAATCTTTGAATATTTTCACCTCTCC
>JANHZU010006659.1:50197-62953 GCA_032468055.1 Acrochordus granulatus | reverse complement strand
CATTAGCTTCCTGAATAATATAATATAATGAATAAGGTTCCACTGTTGAACTTTATTTTAGGAATTATTATTATTGTTATTTGGAATATGTCTTTCTGTAGGTTTTCTTTTCTTTCTTTCAGGTACCATCATTTTCATGGGGAGAGTAATGCACCCAGAAGTGATGAATCCAAGTGTGCATGATTTTGAAGAACTTTAATATCTCCACTGGTTTATCCACACTTTCACAAAAGAAAACAAGCACACTGAGTTTGCAATTGATGTGTCTAAGGTTTTCCATGTGGTGGTTTATTTTCTTTGTCTTAGTTCTCTCTTTTTTGCAATGTTACCTTTGAGATACTATTTAAAAAACAAACTGTTTCCAGGTCTAACTTCAGCTATGAAATTGCAGACCATAGTTGCAGAAAGAAAGCTTTCAGTATTAAAATATATGTTGTTGTCTTTGTGATTTATTGTGTTGGTCCTTTAAATAAAAAATTAAAAGTATTCATTGCCAGTGACCGTTCTTGTCTTGAGAACTATTAATATCTGTCTTTCAAAGGAAGACATTTAAAATTTCTGTAATAGAACATAGTTATGTGCCAGGATTAGAACTCCAATGGGCCTTTGGGCAATGTACTGGTGGGGGACACATTCAGAAGTGGGAAAAGCCTAGATCAGTGTTTCTCAACAATAGCAACTTTTAAGATGGATGGATTTCAACTCCAAAAGTTTCCCAGCCAGCCATATTGGCTGAGGGAATTCTGGAAGTTGAAGTCCATTGAACTTAAAGTTGCTCCGGTTGAGAAACTATGGCCTAGACAGAAGTTAGGGAAGCTTAAGCCATAATTAATATGGATTTATCTTAATTTAAATGCAATTAAATTTAATTAAGTAACTCTAGTTAATATGATCACTTCCTACATATTGTATGCATTCCCCTAAATATCACAATAAAATTTACAATTCGTCATTGCTGTTAGTTTGTGAGCTCATGCCACAGACATATATTACCTAACTACTATCTCCCAACTTGGACAACTTTTAGATACATGGACTCCAATTTCTAGAATTATTCAGCCAAGCATAACAATTGCTGAGAACTCTGGGAATAGAAGTCCACGTTACTGTAAGATGCCCAAAGTAGAAGATGTTAGTCTAACCTATGGTAGAAATAATCCATTAATCTGTGTGGTCCACCACTCTAATTTACCTTCTCCTGTAATGTCCCATCTATTATTCTGATTTGTATGCAAAAGCCAGGAAAGTGAAGACAACTTTCAGGAAAAGCAGACAAGGATTCCAGGATTGAGCAGGAAAAATAATGGCACCGGAAGCTTTTTGGAAAGAATTATCCAGAACCATAACTCTCTCGGGCCTCAGGCTTCAGAAGAGGCAAGAGGTCCAGAATGTGGGGTAGCACTACAATGATATCTAATCCTAATGCATTTTGAAAAGATCAGGATGGAGGTCGTATGACGTCTTGAAAGTAGGGAAAATGGCACAGCGCTACAGCAGTGCATGAAGCCATCTATTCTACAGTTTTAAGTAGCATAATTCCTATGGCCTTGCTTTGTTTTTTCTAACAATTCCCAATTGCACCCATCTTTTTTTTTTAATCTGCACCTTGTGGAAGACATGAAGTCATTCCAGAGTGCAGAGTAATGATCAGAAATTCAGATATGCTGGTGAGTTCCTCTCCTTTTCAAATCACTCTCTGAAAAAGAGTTTTGTTTCATTCTCTACAAGTGAACTCTCTCCTCATACAGGTCAAATTGACAGCTTTTTGAAACTTCTGCTCAGAATTATAAATGCACTGCATTTGATGTGGCATCAATCATTGCTATTTTCATTATCAAGTAAAGTCTCCTTTGAGTTGAGCTAAATTTCTGGGATGACTTCATCCTTAAAAAGCTAAGGAGGGTTGTACTTGATGAGTAATTTTATGGGAGGCCTCCCAGGAAACAGCAAGGCTATAGTCAAGAAGGCCAGTGGAACTCCAAAAGGCACCTGTACTCAGCCAATTGTATATTGTTGCCAAGAAAATAACATGGGCCATTATGCAATTTCAAAGTGAGTAAGATTGATGTGTGCCAAGATATAAAATTGCAGTACTTTTTAAAAAAAGCCACTTTAAAAGTATTTCTATAACTGCTGCTGTAATATATAAAAAAGTGATGTCCATTTGAAATTGAGTAGCTGTCTCACACTCTAAATGGCTATACTTTATAGTCAATGGGGATGGGGGAGTTAATAATTTATCAAGATTCTTTCCTGCAGGCAGATTAACAGGAAACCATACAATTCTCAGGGCAGCTTCTTGGATGGTTCATGAAAATCAGCAAATGGTTTTGTGGCATGGCACTTAGCTGTCTTCTGTAGATAAGAACCTTCTTAGCCAACTCCAGATAAAGAGAATAAGAGTAAATCCCATTCAAAGCATTGAGGCAGCAATAGAAGGTTTCTTGTTCCTTTGATTTCTATAAGGATTTGATTCTGTTCTCTGTCACATAGCTTTTTGGCAAGATATCCAACACAAATCTGCATGTGCTTCCACACTGGTAGCTTTCCTGTATGTGTCTTAGATTCCCCTCACCTTAAAAAAAGGCTTTATGTTCATTCAAATGCAATTGTATTAATGCTTCTACAGTTTAAGAGCACTTTTATTAATAAAGCATGGGGAAAAACAGCAGAGATGGCAATCCTGTGTGTGCTTCATTAAGGAACACTGTCAAGAAGTGTAGGCTTCTGATTATAATGTGAATTCTTTTCTCATCCCTCATATAGTCACTAATTCTATTGCTTTGCACCCATTACAGAAAAACCAAGAGCTATTCGCTTGTATTAAACAGGTGCTAACTAAAGTGGAATCGATAATTTAAAAAATAAAGCATGCAATCTTTACTTTTCCCCCCAATTTAATGTTTTACTTTTGGAAATATCCAGGACTGTATAGGTGCTTGATAGAGCCAAAAGCTATTCATAGTAAGAAATGCAGCTGCAGTTGTTACATGAGTTCTGCTAAAATGTTTACTGTTTTCCAGGTGGTAATGCTTTTTCTAAAGCTGGAATGATATCCAGTCAAAAAAAAAGCAAAAACAAGAAAATAAACAAGAAGAGAGTAGGAAAATACCTGAATGTTTTTAATTCCTCTTTCCCATATGTACGATGGACATAGGAAACCCTGGTGTGTGAAAGAGCAGAACTGTCGTCTTCATTTTGTCTGCTACTTTCTTTATTCATATATAGATTAATATTCCATTTTTCCTCCAAGATCAAAAGATGGTCTTCATCCCTTCAGTTTATCTCCATGACAGCAATCCATCATGGTAGGCTGGATTGCATGAGAGAGAATTTCTGTTTTTAGAAATAATGCCTATAGCTGGCCATAATGACAAAGTCTTTCCTGCCTACAAGCCTAAAGGTAAACTTTCTCAAAATTGTTTGTAGGAGGGCAGATGGGCAAATCTTATGCCTGGTGCCCTGACTAAATGAGTGCAAATTCCAAAACAATAGAAGCATCTCTGCCAATCTGCTTGTATTTGCAGACACATTTTGTACAGAAAGAATCTATTGTAATCAGAAATAACAACCCCCTCTCAAAATAAGGCACATGAGAACCCTTAAGATCATCAGATAGGTGTATATTTCATTTCTCTACTCATGGATCCAAATCACCTGACTTTTCCACTAACAAGTTAAAATCTACCTTCTGCTGTTATTGTTGTTTGTAAATGCATTGACATAGCAGGTAAAAAAACTATCTTCTTACATTATAGATTTGACTTTGTAATAAGCACACAGAACTCAGTGGATGAAGGAAATTTAAGCCAAGTGAACTTCAAAGACTTAGCTGGAAAATATTCGGGACTCTTATTATTGCTTCTCTACAGCTATATTCTTGCAATGAGTCAACTTCGAAGCCTTCTCGAACTGTAAAGCATGGAGGCTGAAATCAGACAACACCAAAAGGTGAGGGGACTCCCAAAACAATGCCAAGCCTAGACCCAGGTATTTAGGAAGGAAGAATAGTGGATAACAGAGGGCTAAGATACCAAGAGCTTAATCCTTGGCTCTCCTTTGTAGCCCATCTTAGCAAAGAGGCACAAGTGACCCGTAGACTTAAGAGCAAAAGCCTTGGACACCTGAACAGTGTTTTGTAGATTACTCCTTCTGTACCTCTTGCCTTGTGGTTGATGGAAAACTTGAGGTGGGCAAATGTCTGAGATTTATTTTTAAAAAGCACCTATTGTATACAATCCAAGATTGATTGGTTGATTGATTGATAAAAAAAACATCTTACAGACATGGAATAAGAGCTTCAATCTTCTACCTGTTAATAAAAACAGAGCAAAACACTTTTTGCATGCATAGAGCTTTACGTGCCATTGCCAGGAACAATTTGTGATGCAAATGATACTCATTTTCAGTTTGTAAATTTCCAATTCCAAATCGTAGAACCAATTAGCTTTGATCAGAAACTGTTACAATTTCTATACCACCTAGTTTGATTGGTAGGCTGATAACAAACTGAATCACTTCAACTGGTTTCACATATTGCAAATTTAGTTACTATTGATATAGCATATTGGAGGACCTAGCCATTGCAACCTATGGCAAATACAATATGTGAATCTAGCCAATACTGTTCTATTCAATAATGGAATAGTGTTCTGTTAAATAAGCTGTGGCTACCATGCATGAACCTTTCAGCTACAAATTATCGGACAGATCAACATTTTCCATTGTTGCCTTATTTGGGCCAAATCCATAATAAGGAATATGCTTCCATACATGCAGAAATGTTCTGCATGCAGAAGTTCTCCCATATACTAGGTCTTTAAAGAACTCATTTACTCATGTTGTAGGAAAATGTCTATTGCATAGCCCTATATCATAGAGCATAGGGCCCCCTTCAAATGTTTAATAGTGATGCATAGATAGTGCGGGTAAGCCCAGTCCAGGTGATGAAACAGCAAAAAATAAGCACCTGTTCCTTGTGTGATTGTATTTATATTAAGATTACTAAGATTAGCAGCTTAGTATATGCAGAGAAATGTTTTCTGAAATGAAGATGCCCTTCCTCATGAGTTTCATCTTTATAGAAGGTATGTACAGATCTTGGAATAACAATACCTTTGATTTGGAGTCATGGCAAGAATTTATGACCACCATTGAGGCATTTTAAGAACTGTGCTGTTGGTGATCCCTGCATTTTGGCTGATCTTTAAAGTCAACAGATTCCACAGTATAAACAGCTAGTTGGAAATGACTGAAGCAGGCAACTTTCCTCCCATGTTGATGTGAAAATGAACAATAGGGAAACTAAAAAGGCAATAAAAGCAGAGGATTGACAAACATGGCAGAATTCTCAGTGATATAAGAAAATAAATGCCTTGCCGTCGTGGGAAAAAATAAATGTGTGCAAGACCAAGTGTCATAAAATAACAGAAATGATTAAGTGATCATTTAGTTCAAATATGTTGTTCTCATATTTCTCCAGATGTTCCCCTGGCAGTTTTTATCATGGCAACAGATTTGCTAAATCACAATAACTTTGCAGAAATGGGATCAAAAGGGTAGTTATACTTTGTTAGACTATTGATTGCAAAATCAAATGGGTGATCCCATTCCAGCCACAATGAGATCCATAATTCTATAAGTTTACAAGGCTAAAGCTGGAAGAAACATCCTTTTCTTATGCCTTCAACAGCCAGTTCTGTACAGGTAGCTCTCAATTGGGACCAGAATTTCTGTCACAGAACAACATGGATATAAAGCATGATGTCATTTGTCAGTATTGCTTAGTGACAGCAGTTCAGGCACTTCTGATTGCTGTTGTTAAGTGAATCCTGTCACATCATCAAGCATGATGTCGTGTAGTCTGATTTTAAGGCTCAATAGAAGAATACATGATTTTCATGAAGAATGTCCTTGTTCTGGTTGGAAAGATTAAGTAGCAGATGATGAAATAAGCTACTCCCTAAGATGCCACTGTGCTACTGTGCTTGCCACACACAGATGTTTAATTGGTTGTAGCATACAAGTTCAAACACCTGAGCAGAAGGTAACTGCATCCTTCAGTAATTGCAACCTTCTAAGCTAACTTTAAGGGCACATCTCCTCTGCCTATGTTTCAGTAATTAATTTCCTATATTATCAGGACATGACTGACTATTGCAAAGCTCAGGTAAGGCAAACATGTGAGCATATCAACTGATAAAACAGGAATTCAGGTTTACAGCTGCCAGTTTAGCATCCAAAAGCAACAACAAATTGAGAACACTCCCAAACTCCCAGACAATTAGAAAGAGCCACTATAAAGTCCTGAGGGATGTATAAGCCATTGTCCATCTGTAATAGCACTATTAAGTTATGGCAGAATGGTCTACACATAGCTATGTTCAAAAGTATTCTCTTATTGTACATTAGTTGTGGGGGAGTTATAGCAGGATAAATCTCTGTTGTAG
This sequence comes from Acrochordus granulatus, assembly GCA_032468055.1. Lineage (NCBI taxonomy): Eukaryota > Metazoa > Chordata > Lepidosauria > Squamata > Acrochordidae > Acrochordus > Acrochordus granulatus. Next base: position 56,504 of record JANHZU010006659.1, on the reverse strand, counting down.
GTTGTTCCAAATACAACAACAGGAACCAGAATTCTATTTGAGTAGCACTGGGAGAGGTGATAGTTCCACTAGAAACACGACTTTAACTCCCATACTAGTTGAAGCTTGCAAGAGTTGGAGTACAAAATACCTGGACTGACTATGGCAGTTAAAAATTTATCTCCCAAGCTACTTCATTGCAAGAGTATCTCCTTCCAGGGATGTCCAGAGGAGCTGTCAAAAATAATCAAGATTGCATGCAATACAGGAATTGGAGCTTTTTGCAGTCAGTTGCCATCCTGACTTCTGTTTTTTGAGACATTTTTTCTAGGAGCTGTCAACGAAGAAACAGAGAGCTATGTTCACTGGTGCCATGAGAAAGGTTTTTTTTCTCTCTCTCTCTTAAAAATCATTGCAGGAAGAAAGAAAGTGATCTTATTTGCTGCATTTGGTAGGATGTAACAAATTTGGGGCCCTGTTCAATTTACTAATCTTAGAAAAAGAGCAAATATTAAACTATGTTCACTGTACAGTCTACTTTTTGGGATGTATTCATACAAAATGCTTCATTTGGTTACTGAAATAACTCATCATCTGGATTTATAGAATACACTGAATGAAGATTTATACCAAGTCACAAAGCTATCAACAAAGATTTACATATTGTACAAATGTAGCTGCTAGGTCTTTAAATAACTCATTTACTCATGTTGTAGGAAAATGTCTGTTGCATAGCCCTATATCATAGAGCATAGGGCCCCCTTCAAATGTTTAATAGTGATGCATAGATAGTGCGGGTAAGCCCAGTCCAGGTGATGAAACAGCAAAAAATAAGCACCTGTTCCTTGTGTGATTGTATTTATATTAAGAATAAACTGAATGGGATGTTTGTAGGATGAATTTTGCTTGCCCAAAAATTCCTTCTTCTGAAGGTGGTACTTGAGCTCATCACTCTGAATAGCATTACAAGTAATAATAGGGCTGCAGTTAATTATTCAGAGTTTTTTTGTTTTATTTTTGTTTTGGTCCCTTCTGGTCATTTTTGACACCTGGCACCTTCTTGGAAAAATCCCTGCAGTTTTCTTAGCAAGATTTTGGAAGAGATTTGCCATGCCTCATTCTTCCTAGGGCTGAGAATGATTGGCTCAGTGTCACACAGCTGGCTTTGTGCCTAAGGCATGACTAGTACTCACTGTTTCCAGGTTGACTCATCTACTACCCTAAACTCATCTTAAAAAATATGTTCAGTTCTGAGCATTTTGGGAAGGATTCAAAGACTGGGACAGATTCAAGGAAGAGCAACAGAAATGTTCAAGGATTCAATGAAAGAGTGAAGAGTTCAGCATGTTTAGCTTTCATAAAAGAAGACTACTATGCATAGTCATTCAGTAGGACTACAAAAGGTGGTAAGAAGGGTAAATGATGAAACATCTGTGATTATGTTATTACACAAATGCTACAATTTACATTCTTGAGTCACAGATGAGGTTACAGGAATATAATGGAAATGACATCATCTATGCTTTTGTCATTTTGACCCCAGTAGAATTTATTTCAGACAGGTTTTTCAGAAAATAATAAATAATCGCAAGTTAACAAAGTCAGACAAATTCAGGGTAGAATTATAAATTTATGTTAGACAAAATGCTGTTTATATGGAACTTGTACATGCATTTGTTTTTCTGGTACTGGAACAGACCTCCAAAATCAGGTTTCTCTGGAAAAGGATATTGATCTTTCTGAGAGATTGCTCAAAATATTTCCAAATTTGTCATTGAACAAAAACATTTAACTCTCTTAAATAATGCAAAAAAATGGTACTGTTGTAAACCCACACATAATATTTGGAAAGCAATTTATAATAAGGACCTGACTGAAGCTTTTAAAAATGTCACTATACTCTTCCACTTTTAGCCAGCTTTGCCCTTTTCAAACTGTGAAGAAGAAAATGATTTCTCCAAACTGAACCTGATTAAAATTAATTTTTGATCTACAATAATTGTCATCGTGTATTCTCTCCGTAGAATGAGGTCTTTGGAGAGAAATGTCATTGGATGATCTCATCTCTGAATGTGCTAACAATCAAACTAGAAAAGAGAAGATATAGCTTCGTAAAGAATCTGAAACAGAGGGCATCATGAAGCAAAGTAGATTTGTTTCGACAAAATAATTTGGAATGTGAACATGTTTCATTCAAGAAGTCTCTGATTTACTCAATAAAACAATCTAAGCAGCTTTAAACTGTTTTAGGCCAGTAGAGGAAGACTATTGTTAAACTTTCTTAAAATGCTGTTGAAAGAGCTTCTCGGAAGAAGATATGTGGTCAGAGTTGGGGGAAGTGACATAACTTGATCCTTTTTTTTCACACTTAGCTTCAAGGGGCCATTTTGCATCAGTGAAAAATTTTCTAGAATTGTTTTTCAATTGGAATGAGAGAGAAGACAAGATGGTAGAATTTAAGTTGAATGTAAAACAACTTCTGCCAAGATCTGCCATGACAATAAGATAATGAAGAATGTGTAGCTATCACATCTTTGTTTGTTCCTGAAATGTGACTAAGGGGTCTGTATGAGATGTTTTGGGACAACTGTGATCTCTTTTATATCATTTTCAAATATAAAACAATTATATTCAAACGAGTTATAAGAGAACAAATTAACAAATAAAAATGTTGCCCTTAGGTCTTTCAGTATTTTAGAAAGGCCTTGATACCACCAAATGCCATGGCACCCCAAAAAAACAAGGTTCCTTTTTTTTCAAAAGATAGTTTTAAGGATTTACTTTCAGTCACCTTTTCCTTCTGAGGAAAACACGACATATCTGGTCACTCAATTAATATGATACTTTGGACTGGTCATTTTTTGACCGACTTGAGTTTCTTCTTTTGTCCTTCCTTTTTATACTGACAGATGATGTCAGGTTGATGAACCAATAGATATTGTAGAGTTCAGATCTTCTTTCAGCCAATGAGATGATTGTGTGGCACCATTTCTCCACCTCACCTTTTCAGAGGCAAAGGCTTTGTATCCTGAATTTGAATAATCTAAATCTTAATAAAAACACTAAACACATTCATATATTTCAAATATATTCTTAACATAGTAAAGACTAGCTTGCTCTTTTTTAAATCTTTGCTTGGGGTGAATGCCTGGGTAATGAGAAAATTAACAATGGAGGCGCTATGCATGCATAATTTATTTAGAATTATAAATGTTATCGGAAAATTAAGCATCATGTTGCTATGAGGTAAACAATGTTGGATGAACATGTTTTTTAAAAAGAGCAATTCAGATAACTTGACATGGCAGGTTTGAGAATACATTATGCAATCATGTCTAATAAAATTACTTTTAATGTAAAATATATACGTTTGCTGTTAAATTTGTTTTAAAATTCTAAATAGGAATGCAGTTCAAAGCAAAAAAAAACCCCTCCAAAACCAAAATGGTAGGAAAAGCATATTAAGCAACCATTTCTAATATTGTCATGTCTAATATAATATGTAACTTAAATTTTAAATTAAATTCTGATTCAGTAATCCAAGTAATGTTTTGTTCCAAATAGTGAAAACAGTTAATGAAACCAAGAAAAGATACATGTAAATTAAGTAGATTGTTTTGTGTTTTTTGGAAGATTGGAATATAATGAATATTTTTTAAGAGCAAGTGAAAAGCAATAAAGCCCCAAGGTCATGGATGAAGGCACACTAAGGTTCAGGCAAATGTCATATAAGCTAATTTAGTCTAAAGACTAAATGGTTAAGCAGAATTTGGATTCAAGGGGGACCTAATCAACTGAGCAAAATTGCCAAGCAACAATCACACTGTTATAAATTAGGCTCTCAAACTATATCATGACATATACCCTTGATTTTATTTTCTAAAAGAAGGTGAGGTTTGGGTCTGATGTCTTGCAGTATTTGAACACAAGTTAATAGTTGCAATAATAGCTCCTATTGTTTATTTGTTTTTGCCTTTTTGATTCTTTAATTTCTTCATAAACTAAATCATCTCAGCTGATTTTTTTTCCTTAAATACTGGTTTTATCTTTAAAAATGGCTTTTCCCAATGGGGAAGAGAGAGATGACAGAACCCAACAGCCCAGCTCACAGCTTTTGATAACAGATTCAAACTCCTGTGACCAGCAGGATGGATCACAGCTAATGGAAAGTTATTAGAGCTAGCGGAGATAAAAGAGAATTAAATCTTCTAGCAATCTTTATGGTTAAACAGTATGCATTCTGGTATGTACATACAGCATTTACTAGACTGGTTCACTGTAGAATTCAGGTTTGGAACAGTTCTGCAATCTTCACTGTACAAAAAAAGGCAAGGGAACTTTTCCAACATCCATATTTCTGAATATTTACTGTAATAATTTATTATGTACCATCAAATTGTTTCTTATAGATAGATTTTGTCCATGACAATCTATCCCTAACCAGAGGGACGAATTCTGGTTGCACAAAACCAAACCTTAAGGACAAACTCAGAAAGCCAGAACTGACAGCAAATGAAAATTTGCAGAGAAATTCTTTTCTCTGCAAAGAAGTTGAAGAAACAGTGGACCACCTAGTTAGTTCCTGCAAGAAGAGTGTACAGACTGACTACAAACAACAGCATGACAAAGTGGCAACAATGGTGCACTGGAATATCTGCAAAAAATACCATTTGTCTTCAGGTAAGAAGTGGTGGGAACACCAAATAAGACAGAGTAATAGAAAATGAAGAATCTAAAGTGTGCTGTGGCTTTAGAATTCTATTTGGGGATCTATTTGATTTGATAGCATTCCATCTCTGAAAATGAGCTATAAATTTCTAGGGCACTTCAATCTGAAGGAAGGGCAATGCAAATAGCACAATGCTGTTCCTCAGTGATAGAAGGGAGATGATGTAATGCATGGTTGCTATATATAAATCATTTACATATAAATAAATATTGCAATATGATTGTACACTTGGAGGTACACTTTTTATCAAGGTCAACTTGGAAGTCAATGATGAGTTCCTGCCCTAAATCCCCAGCATGTCTGAAGCAATGTGCTTATCTGCAGAGATACTATATAACTCTGCGTGTATTGTTTGGTATACTTAATATCCTCTCTCTTCAGAAAAGGATTCATACCATAGGTAGATTTCAATAGTTTGCTTTCATCACATCTACTCTGACCTACACAGGAACTGGAAAGGGAAGCTGTTCGAGATTTTGAATGGGAAAGTTGTAGTTGCCACTCAGCTCCCCCAGACTATAAAAAGGAAGCCAATACAATACATGAGCATATTACTCATGTGAGCTGATGCTGATCTAGCAAGATACATTTTTTCTGCTCCTCAATTTATTTCCATCTTCTTTATATTAGGGTCTCCAATGTAGCCAGTGGACTAAATATATGTGCTATTTGTATTGCCCTTCCTTCAAATTGAAGTGCCCTGGAGATTAAAGCCCATTTTCAGAGATGGAATACTATCAAATCAAATAGATTCCTAAACAGAATGAATGGAGAACTTGTATCTTGCACAGCCTGAGTATGCTCAGTTGCTTTTGTAAGTTTTACTAAGACAGCTAGGGCCAAAAGCACCAAATGTTGGCTTGAATAAAGTGAATATAAGGGTGTGATACAAGTGAGTACATTTGTAGTAAAAAGGGATAAAGCACAGGAGGAACGTGGGAGAAATTTAGCCACCATGTTCTCACAAATAATCCTCAATAGCAGTAACCTTTAGATTTTAAAAAATGCTCATTCCAGAAGATGACCACTTATAGAATGAATCCCATTTAGAATCATTATTGTTCAGGCAATGCTGTGTGCATAGGACTGGCATGTTTTCAAAATTACTTAATCCACATGAATCATTCCAGTTTCTTTAGGAGCTTTCATATTGTAATCTTATGTAAGTCATTCAGCAATAAATTCAGTGTGAGTGGCTCCCTAGTTCTTCTGCATAAAATTGCAGCCCATATAGAATTTCGTATTGGATCTCTCAGCATTATGACTAATAGTTAAAAGTCACAGTAGCAAGAAGACAGAAAGAGAGATTAGGACCTTGCTGTTACCCACATGGTTACCTTTTGCCATTTCTTCTAAAGGCTTGTATCTAAATGTAAAATGGTTTGGTGGACATCAATTGAAATGGTTTTAAACAAAATTTAAAAATGACACAAATGATGTGATCAAAATGGAATTCCAGAATCAAGGGTATTATGACTCTGAAGTACTGAGATAGCAAGACTTGAACTGTCTGTGAAGACTCTCACTCGTCCAGGGTAATTGCATCGCAACAAAGTTTAAAAAAAAACAGGCCTCTGGACTGGATTTTCTCAAGTAAAA
>JANHZU010006659.1:0-14145 GCA_032468055.1 Acrochordus granulatus | reverse complement strand
TATTCTTCAGAGACTGGACTCAAGTCATGTAGAGCTTTAAAGGTGATAACCAGCACCTTGAGTTGTACCCAAAAGCAGACTGGCAGCCAGATGAATCACACAATTGTGAGATCAGAAACAAATGTGCCACAAAAATGTTCCATGTTCACTGAGGTCATCATACCACACACATGCATGCACACACATACCATTATGAATATTACAGTGAATAAATCCCATGGTATACTCAATCTTACGTTCTCTCTTTTAACATTCTGCTTAGAGAAACTATTCCTAGAGATGGAGCAAAAAAAATGTGCCAGAATAATTTTTCTATACAAAGTGACATTGTGCATAGAAAAAAGTACAGTAGGAAAGTTCCTGCTCTCAAGTGCACATGACTCAAAGGGGCAACAGCAAAAGAAAACATAAAGGGAGAATGGATAGAGGAGGAATATGTATGATCATGTAACTCTGTTACAATAATCTATTTTATATTTGATTTAACTGGTTGGGTTAACTTGGCTTTGGGTTTCCAAAGCCTGCCAGAAAATTCCTGGTTCTGACTCCTGATTATCCAGATAATAGAGAAATTAAAATATGCAATGAGCTCTCCAGCCCTTACCAAGCAGATCCTTGTTTGCAATGTATGAGTTTATTCTTTATCCAGAAATGTGCCCCCAGGTAACAACAAAAAATTTGCCTATTCTGTAATGCAACTCAGCCAATAAACCATATCTCATTTGCAGCAATTTCCAATTTCAAATCAAGTCCCCACCCAAAATCAGGCATCTCTGAAAATGGCTGTGTTGGCTAAGGGATTTTAATTCCAACCTATAGGTTGAGAAGACTGCATTAAATTATTTCTTTTCCAAGTGCTTGAGTCTATCTCCAGTTTTGCATTCAATTAACACCATCTACTACTACCATCAATTGATCAAAATTAGCAGGTCAGCTATTATGGGGGAGTCCTTGTAAATCACAAATCACTGTCAGAGCAGGTGTGTCTATTACAATAGTCAAATCAATTAAGATATACATAATTCCAGCATTGCAGAATTTGCCCTTGGTTAGTCTTTAAAATGCAACTCTTCCTCAAGACCAGAGTCTGAAATAGAATATAAAAACGATACGAAATAAAAAATATAGATAAAAATTCATTAGGCTTCCAAACACAAGATTGGCATCAAGGATTCCCAGATCAGGATGTGAAGAGTCCCAGCCTATTCCAAAATGTTGCCCCATATATCTCTTTTCTTTTAGACTGAACTACCTTTGATGAGAGAACGTAATGTCTTTATAATCCATAGAAGCAAGTTGCATTTTTTTCTTGTAGAATGACTAAAAAGAAAGTGGTTTCTAGTGCATACCTCCAAATGAAAGGTTTGAAACAAGTGATAGAATTTGAACATCTCCAAATATATGCTTAGCATTGCTGGAGGCTGAAAAGTTCCCTTTGTACAGAACGGATTTCTTCTTATTCAGAGTTGAAATAAAATCACCCTTTCTGGTTGGGTTTGAGTTATGGGAAGCTCTCGGCGATATGTGATCCAGACTACTTCTGTCTCACGAGAACTGGATATTCCTTCACTCTCCACATTCAAGAAAGGCCCCATGGCAAGGGTTGTTACTTGTCATTGCTGTTCACCACCTGCTTTAGTAGAAAAATACCAATGGCTGATGCTGAGAGTTCTGTTGCCAAAAGAGAAAGAAGTAGCTCTTTCTACTCTTCTTACTCATTCCTTCCCTGAAAGAAGAAGAGTGATGGCACCCGCACTCCATAGGCGATGGGAGAATATACCCAAGCATTACAGGCTATACGATGTCCAATATGCTTATTGAATTAACACCTTTTATGGGCTTGCAGAATAAGCTGAACCATTATTTATTTATTAGATTTCTATGCTGCCGAAATCCGGAGGCTCTCCGGATACTATACGCCAGCCAAATGGATTGATCTACGCTAAGCCACCAGAAAGAGAAGTTGAAGGTTTAACTTAAAATAAGGTTTAATATAAGCGTGCGAGCCTTCATCTGAACAACTGCATTGTTATGTGAATTCAGCCACTTTCATAACTGCTCATAACGGTAGGCGGAATTACGCCTGAAATTCTGAAGATTCCTGGCAAATCAGTGGCTGAGTTAACACAATTGGGCAAACCACAATTTGACTTCACCGGGTACTTTGCACAAAGCTTGCTATTTACAATGGCTGTCTTCCTTCACTGTGAGCTGTAAGCCACTCCTACAAAACAGACAATTTCTCAGCACAGTGTGTGAACCCAGTGAGGACTGTACAGTACTAGCAATCCTGGGACATATAGATTACAGTTGTCTTCTAATTCAGTTGTTGGACTCCATAACTGGGCTAAATGAAAATGGGTGCTGTTTGGTTTTAGTTTGCTGTACTGTGCAAACTCAGCCGTTGTAATCTGTAGACCACGGTTTATGCTAATGCTGCTTGAGAATTTACCTACTGTGGCTTATTCAATAAAGGTCATTAAGCAAACCATGGCCAGCATGAAATGCAAACTCAGTCAGTGTAAGGCAGCTTGTATAATCCTTTGAAGGAAAAAAAATACATCACATAATGGCCTGCCAGAAGTTCAGATAGTGTCTTCTTTTCAAATCTTGGCAAGCACAAAACATACATAATCAGAGGTATCTGTTCCTAACCATGAAAGTGCCAGAAGGATGAAATATATGTTGTGACATCACTATACAAGCTCCACTCTTTTCACTTGCAACCCAATACAGATAGTCCTTGATTTATGCCTAGTCGCTTAGTGACCATTCGAAGGTTTGACTATCTTGGGCTACTTACAACCTGGATTCAAAGTTCTGATGGTTGGTCACACCTGCAGTCACGTGACTGAACTTTGGATACTTGGCAATGTGGGTGTATTTATGGCTGTTTGCAACATCCCGCATTTTATGACAGTTTTGCCAGGTTCTAGCAAAACCGCACCCATAGTGAACCTTTGGTTTGCTCAATGACCGTGGAAAATTGGGTTAGTCATGTGACTGCCCTATGTACCAACTTGGTGGCCAGGCTCCATTGAGGTCATAAGATGAGGACTGCTTGTAGATGTTTTGTCTTTGTTTTCCTTTGCTCCATTCTTGCAGATACCTATTTGTTTAACTCTAGCAACAGATAGTTCTTTCTTCCATGCATGGCATAATGTCTTCACACAGAAACATACCATTTTCTTAAACATGGAAATCAATTCATAGACCTCAAGGGAATCAGGATATACTTAAACAAATCATGATTTGTTTAAAATCATTCAACAAATTGTTCCAGATGGTCAATTCTCATGACAGCATTGGGCTTCTTGCAAAATGGATCTTTGGATAATGTCACTTCTTGTAATAATATTACTTCTAAATTAATAATATTTGTAGTCTGCAAGCAACATTTCCTGTTGGAACAAAGGATAAAAATGAAATAATTGATAAATTAAGGGACAGTGGGTGGACAAAATCCAAAATATTTAATTTTTGCTCCTGTATCATACCTGAAAGCTTCTTTGCAATTTAAATTTCTGCACAAAAAAGTCGATTTGCATTATTTCCCACCCCTGCCTCCTGAAAAGCAGTTGCAAAGAGAAGGAACAGCTCCCAAATCACAACTGATAGTCCAGAGAATTACTTTCTGGGAAATTAAAGTGAACTAGATCATCCTCAGTGAAACAGATGTGTTATTAAGTAATTCCCTAGAGGCACTTGAAGATGAATAAGCTTTTTGGAGAGGGGAAAAAATTAAATTAACAGAATACATTCTTACGAAATGCCAACTTAATGCCAAAGTCCAATCTGAAACTTCTTATTTACCATTACAAATCTTTTTCTTAAGTGATATATTTGCTGGATATCATGCGCCTGTCTTTATATTTTAAATGCCAGGAGACTGCTAGATTTTTTGTTCTTGGAAACGATCACCAAAACTATTAATAATGATTAAAATTATTATTACTCTGAAATAATAATCAAAAATCTTTTGTCTATTTTTATAAGAATTTGCACATAGTTAGTCTTTAAATGTTCTTCATATACATCCCTTTTGATACAGACTTTCATCTCTAGCAAGGACAGTAGGTATAAACCTGTTTCACACTATGCACTAACTTATGTTTGTATGTGTGTGCACATAGTTTACAGTCTTATGAACCCATTCACTGCAATTTGTAAGCCCTAATTATTGTCTTTAAAGAAATAGAACAAATGAACCATGGTTAGTAAGAGAGCTTCTTTGGTCTCGTGGTTAAGGCACCAGGCTAGAAACCAGGAGACTCTGAACTCAAGTCCTGCTTCAGGCATGAAAGCCACTGGGTAATTCAGCAAGTCACTCTTTCTCTCTCAGCCTACTACATCAGGCTCAGATGATAAGCCGGTTGATCAATTCCTGTCATAAATAATGGATTCATCCTTGGTTAAAAGCAAAAAAGCAAACCCTGCACTTGCAGGAAAATGCTAGGAAGAAAAAAAATACAACTATGGAACCAACTAGGAAAATGCTAGGAAGAAAAAAAATACAAATATAACCTGGTTATAAAACCAGGTTCAGAGCTATTAGTTGGACTGCATCCATGATTCCAGCCAGCAGACATTTGATAATAATTGACTTATGCCATTTATTTCAGCGGTTCTTGTTTGCAGCTGACACTGGACAGAGACCATCGACTGACCCACGGTGTCGTGATTGTCAAATTAGTCTTTTCTAGAACCTTCAGGAACGCAGAGCAAGATCTAACGTTTTGGGGAGCTGTCACGCTATCCCATCAAATTTATAGATGACACTGCATTGCTCACTTGATTTAAGGATGGCCTTGCAAAAATAACTTGTAATAAACATTAATTAATATTTAATGCCGCTGTCTAGGCAGCAAATTCATTTAGAGGAGCACAATCTAAATCCTGTTACAAATAAATAAAAATACTGTACATGCTTTGTCCCAGTACAGAGAATGCTCAAAGCATGATCTCAGAGTGTGGGACCCATAGGAAGAAGAGGCCCTGCAGAGCTGAGCTTCTACGAGGACTTCCCTGGGTTTCTGTGTGCGCGTGTGCAGACGCACAACTCTTTCCCTGGGCTGGCCAGTAAAGCAGAATGGCTATGCTTAAACATTCATAAGCCAGGAAAGCCGCTGGAGCAGCTGTACCAAGCCTTCTGAAGGACGCAGCCGCTTCAGTGTTTTGCCTGCACTCGCACTGCTTTGATAATGTTCTGCACATCAGATGTTCTGCACACCTCTCAAAACATAGGATTGACTGGTGTTCTTGAATGGCTCTGCAGGAATTTAAATTCACCACACTATTTTGGGCAAAGAAAAAAGGTCTTCATTCCATTTCAGTATTGAGGTCAACTCGGTGCCTTATAGAAAAGTAGAGCAAAAGTCAGCTCAGTGGGGAGTAAGTCAGTCGGTCGGGTACGCACATTGTACTACTCCATATTTTGTTTAATCCTAATTTGATAAACGAGCCACAATGCATCAAGTTTGTGTCTTACATTAGTCATAAATAACGGTTTAGAACCTACAGTGGTTAAGTTCACAAATAGGATGCTAAAAGCAATCCAGATGTACCATATTAGGGTTTATAACATGAAAGCCGGATTTGTGCCACATTTAGGATGCTTATATGTTAGGCAGTGTGCTACCACTTTTCTTAAACACAATCCTATGTATTTTTAGGAGAAAGACTAGTAGTTAAGAGTGCGTAGGTCTGTAAATAAGTGTAAAGCAGCCTTTGGTCAGGGTCGATGGTGCTGAGAATGGAGAAGAATCTTCAGAACTTTTTGATTTGACCTCAGAAGTTTCTGGATCTTTTTGGGACTATTGAACTGGGAGGAATCTTGAATGACTAAATGACACTACTGAGGTTTTTACATTCTTTAGAATTTTATCTGGCAATTTTAATGTCTTTCTGGGAAAATGCTAACAAAGAGTGGCATATAAAGGTTAAACATTAATCTGTCGATCAAACTATCTAGTCAGCCACCATCCCTTTATCTGAGTCCTCAGAATTTCAATATTATGAATCTTTGTTTCTGTTATTTATATGTACACAATTTTGCATGCAAAATCTATTTATTCTGCCTGATTGTACAGTTCTATACCCAAGTCTGTTACAACTGTGTGCTCACGGATCTGTAAGCTTGCAAGTTCATGTCTGAATGGAAGTGCTGAAAATATTATTTCAAGTATCTGCAGATCATCAGGTTTGAAAACACTCCTATGTACATTTTTCTGAGAACAAATGATTCTGACTCGTCATTTATGGCACTGTGATGTGCATCATTCTATTGCACTAAAATCTCTGTAGGTTCTTCTGGTGGGATTTTTGCACGTTTAATAAATACATCTGTGGAAAGAGCTGAGGACTGACTAGATAAATGATCAGGATTTGTTCAAACTTCTTAAAATAAATATTAACTCTGGGATATAAGATAAATATTTTGGCAACTGGACAAATAATGGCCCATTACCTCAAGAATATGTAAACCTTTTGGAATTCGGGACATATGGCATTGTCATGGTGGATATCACCAGACCCTTAAAGATCAATTATTAAAATGCAAATAGGTGAAGCTGTTTCATCTCACTTCCTCTCACTCCTCTAGATATTCTATGCCACTTAACTTTATCTAGGCTTTGGCATACTTCCAAACCAACATGAAAGTCCAGCCATCTGTCTTCTGATTCATTTTTAAACCAAATAGTTTGAGAAGGCAAATAAGATCTAACTTGTGTCAAGAGGCACTTTTGACATAAAAATGATGCTAGGGACTGATACTGTACATGGTTTTCAATCAAGTCAGTATAAGTCAATTTTTTTAGGGCATGTTTGTCTCAGAGACCAGGACATGTTACACTGAAATACAAATTGATTTATTGGTAGGGCTGCAAGCAAAGATGCCCCAAGAGGAGTGGGATTATAACCCCTCTTTATAGAGTTATGCAAATTGGAGCATACAAAAGCCTGAATAAAGCAGCCAGCTCTGCTTTGGAAGTAACATATACATGTGTTGTGAGGTCAGTGAGGCCTTTCATATGTAACTGTGAAGTAATGGAGCAGGACTAGAAAGATAATGGGGAATTGAAAGAACAACGAGGATTATTTCACAAGCATAGTTTCTTTCTGGGAAGCTACTATGTTCTGTTTTGCCAGAGCTCTGCTCACCTCCCAGTAGGTTTTCTCATCGTGGGAGGTAATTGCTCAAGTTGAGACCATATGGCTGAACCAGTGCTCTCTTTTCTTTGGGAATATATATTTGGGTTAGGGACCTTTAGTATGTTCCCCCCGACACACATACACAGACATAGTTAAACAAAATTGTATAATTACTAATCTATGTAAGCCGCCAGGAGTCTTCGGAAAACTGGCGGCATAGAAATGTGTAAAATAAATAAATAAATAAACATTTCCTATATCATTTTATTTATATTTTCTTTATTAAAAGAAACTTCACAGAATTTAAGTCAGGGGGAGGAGAGACCTCAATAGTTACTACCAAGTAGTAACTGTGGGCACATTAAAACCTATTTCAAGTCCTCAAAGGGACAACACTAACCAGTGAGGACTTCACAAAGAAGGTGCCAAAGCTGTTGTACTTTGAATGGACATCTGTAGGGGGCAAAAAGGGCAAGTGGCATCATAGAGAGCACACCATCCTTGACAAAATGATGAATATGTGACTAATGATTGCATAATGGCCATGACATTATCATGGTTTCTAACAATTTTCTAAGGTATTTTATAAGCCATGGCTTGTGGCAGGGTCACTACTTTTTTTTTTCAGTCAAGCCACATTTGATGTTCAGATAATATGCTGCTGATTGGAATTTCAAAAGTCCATGAACAGAGTTAGGCAAAACGAAAATTAATTTCATGGATATGTAATTAGAATTAAATCTGGAAACACTATTTCCTTCTAGTCACGCATGACTTTCCGTTTTGTTCACATTATAATTTGTTCCAGTTTTTGGAGTTCTTTGGGAGAATGTCCACAATTTTCAGGGGAGTCCTCAGGTTTTATGTTCAGCTTTATGTCTTAGAAGATACGTGACCTCAGACAATTGTGGATTATTCAGTTAATTTGAAAACGTGGCTTTGCCTTAAAGGTTCTTCTTAGAGTCATTTGCTTCTCCTCCAGCTGGTATATTATGCTGAAGTGGCCAGAAAATAAGTGCCTCAAACCTGGAAGCATTATGCTTAACTATCAAAACCACAGAGCGCCCACCAGCTTTTCCTGTAATTAATGGTAAACCTTAAATAGAATTTATTTCCCTTTCCATTAATTTAGGCTCACAGCATTAAAGCATTTTATTCAACCAAAATCTTATATTTAACCAAAGTTATATCTTTTTGACTAACCTCCAAATGGCAATGGACTCCAATTCCCATCAGCCCCAGTCTACATAGTCAAAGGATAGGAATAGTCGCATCCTCAGGACCAAATGAGTGGAAACTTTCCAAGATTAATCCAATGCCACATTATCATCATTAACAGAGAAAACTGCCCAGAATCAAAAATACAAACAGTGATTGATATCCTTGGTAAGATTCTTGTTAATTTGAAGTTGACAGTCCTTTCTAAAAGGCCCTCTACATTGTCATGACATTTGACCATTGTATCTACATCTATTAATGGAATAAACTCTACAGTATAAATTAGGCTGGCCCTGAACTACGTGGGCAATGATCTGTGCATCATTAAATGGAATTAATGCCTCTGAATACACACATTAACTAGGCTTGCAAAATGATGATAGAAAGCAATCAGTGGTGTGCTGGGCCATGGGAAAAGAAACTTCTCCCTCCAAAGAACTCATGAACTTTTCAAAGAGATAACAGATTCATCTTCTGGACTCACTCCTTATAATCAGGAGAAATTGCTCCTTGTTTAAAAAAAGTTATAAGATTCATGATGTCAAGCCAGCGGATAGTTTTGTGGTTGTTAATTAATGTTAGTATATCATTCTGGACGCCACTTCATTGACACAATTGCTGCAAGTAGTTTTAACCCCACGCACATAATTACACTCACAGATCAAACCTAGATCAAGATTATGGTGAAAGAAACTGAAATTATCCACTTTGAATAAATGGAAACTTTCCATAAAAATGTTTACAGCTACACTTTCCATTGAAAAACTTTCATATTCAAAGGAATTAGATCGGTAAGGGGTGAGATCATATTTTTTCCTTTGGATATTCTCCATCATATACATTCACAGTCCTGCTTGTAAGTTATTTCAGAGGAAGTCCTAGAAGATATGGACGTGGATATCTGTGTCACGCTCACATGATTTTGCAGTACAAATATTTTCTTGGGATCTCTGCAACTAGCTCACAGATATGGTGGTCATTACTTTGGTAGTTGGGCAGGCCACCTGGGTGATGGGAAAGCCCACTTGGTTGGTGTTTATCCAAAGAGATTTGTTTCCAGATGGCAATTACAGTCCAAAGGTTCAGGAAGGACATTATATTCTAGGAATGGAGATGGTGGAGCTGTCCTTTGGTCTTCTGTATGAGAATTTTTGGGAAGTGAGGTCATGCAGTTAGCTTAGTTGTAAGCAACGATGTGTAAAAGTCTGTAAGAATAACCTTAAGGAACAGGAAGAAGAGCCATAAAGAAGACAACAGATCAGACAAATCTGAGTCCGAAGCAGAAATGCAAATTGAGAAAACACCTCAGACTTGACCCTCCCCCGTTCTCTTAAAGATAAAGGCAAATAGTGGGAAGACACATTCAGACTTGCAAAGTTGATGTCAGCCCTTTAAGGAAACTAAGTTATGATTCCTAATGCTACTTTTTACTACAGGGTTACAGTAACAGAATCTTGTGAGTCTAGCTTATCAGAAGAATTGGCACATCCTGAAGAAAATTTCTTAAGAATGCTACTAGATCTGGTCATAAATTTAGACTTTCCGGTAATAAACATAAATGATAGGCTTAATATCTGTGCAGATAAGATTTCTTATCTCAATAAACAGAGGCATGTGCTGTGAGCTAGATGAGCAGAGAACTAGATGGCATCTTGTAGAAATGTTATTATTCTATAGAAATGATGCACCTTTATTGTTCAAATTATCTTTCTGAATCAAATTTGGAGGAATTCTATCGTTTATCTCAATAGCAGTAGACTATAATCTGATATGCATTATAGATATAACAAATGTTCATGTCATAGTACATGTCTCTAGTCAAATGCAGTAGAGCCCCTTCTATATTTCTTCTTCTTCTTTTCCTCTGTAGGTATCTTGGATTTATGTAAATATTGTTACTTGATAATGTTTGGGAAAAACATACAAATAAATAACACAAAAATTCAAACAATGTTTCAGCTCTGAATCAGTATTCAAACTGAGCTTGAGTTTGCCTAACAATAGCACTGCCTTAATACATATTTCTTCTGGTGCTCCAAGTGGACATTTCTGCTTTCGGGGAGGGGGAAAAGTAACCCTGGGAATATTAAATTTAGTTATTCAAAGTGGATTCTGCATTAGAGACAGAGGTTTCAGTGATACCAGCTAGAGCTGAGGTGTTATTCGCTTATTTTCTCTCCGTTGGAAATATAACCACCAAATTTGGCCTGTAGTGACTTTTTTTAAATGAGCACACAATTTAATATCCTCTCCTGCTGTCAGTATAACAATTATTTTTTTTTCTAGCTCTCCTTTCCAGTTATCAAGATGCCATCGTCCTGCAACCAAGGAAATATAAATGGGTCAAAATATAAAAAGCCACCTATTTTTATATTTTCAGAAAGGGAAGATTAACTAGAGTTTTTTCTTTATTTCAGGAGCCTTTTGAGAGATCCTTCTCCATACCTTGCAAAATCAGAATAAAATATTTACAGCTGACTCCTACAATCATTTTCAGACTGTAATTAAATGTGGTTTGAACCTAGGTCACTTTCTTTCCATTCCAACTATTCTGCTGATAAAGGGCTCTGGAGATTTCCAAATATTCCATATTATTTTGTGATCCTGAGATACACTTAATTTCATATCAGCCTTGATGAAATGACTTGTTAGATTATAAATCACATGATTCTATACTTAGAATCAAAGAATCCCTTTCTTAGCAGCTGAAGAAAGTGTGGGAAAATTTACATATTTTACCAAACAAGCTGAAGAACAAATTCCTTGAGAGGAATCTGATGCATCTGCAGAAAGAATGTCATGGTCCTACACAAATTTACATTTTTCCCAGAGAATACCACTTTTTTTTCATTATTTTGTGATCTATCCTCCAGGAGCAAGGCTTATATATCCCATAGGTTCACACGGCACACTAAACCATGTTTTGTTTTAAACATTTTTTGTTATTAACTGTTAACATAGAATTGTGCGTGTTATTACTTGATGCTAAGTTGCTGGGGAGCTGTGTACTTTAAAGATTAGCTGTTATTTTGGTAAAAATGTTTGGTGAATTTTAAACATTCATGTCTGCATCTGTTGCGTCTCTTGTTCATTCCTTTATTTCCATTCCTCTCTCAAATAAATGTAATATGGCTTCCCAGTTTCGTAGCATAAAGTTCTGTATTCCCAGTTGATTATTCTGTTCTGCAAAATATATACAGAATTAATGTTTTCTGGGAACAGAAGATTAGGAACATATTCTGAATACATTATTTTATTAGTTTCCTTGAGGAATAAGGGAAATTATACACATTGCCATTGATTCTTCACAAAACTGAAAGAGGAATAAAGTGTGCCACTGGAACCCACATATTATTTTGTTTATATCCTACCAAAGAAGTATGTGGGTGAAAAATAAAAATAAAAATAAATGGTATAGTATATACCATATTAATAATTTAATAAAAATAAATGGTATAGTATAGATAATAGAAGTATTACCCTAACTTAATATGCAGTATACAATATTTTTCAGATGAGGACAAAAGTTGCATTCAACGTAATTACAAATTTAATAAATGTATTTGAATTGTCAGCAAGTAGCCAATATCTACCGGAAGCACAAAGAAAAGCCAAAAGCAATACCAGCAATTTTCACTCATGTAGACATATGTGTAAGAAAAAAGAAGGGATGGGATTGCTGGCTAAAGAAGATGGGAGGATAACAGTAATTGATCAAGAGGAGGCATTGCTCCTCAGCTATTTTGTTTCAGTCTTCTCTACTGAATGGCGTTTAGCTGGACCTATAGAGAATAATTGGCACAAGGAAGAATTGGAAACCTAAAGTAATTTCATTATTGGGGAGTATCTGGCTACTTTGAGACTCCCAGGCCAGATTAGTTATGTGACAAAATTTCGAAGTGGCTTTCAACTGACATTTCTGTGCCCCTTTCTGTGATTTTTCAGAAACCATGGAGGTTCAGCTTAGTGCAAAAAGCTTAAAGTAAGGCAAAGGCTCCTATCTTCAAAAAGTATGTGCGAGAGGACCCACACTTGACATTGATACTGACCAAAATTCTGGAACAGATATTTAGCTGTTTATTTGCAAGCATTTAAAAAAGTAGGCATTGCTTGGCAAGAGCAGCTTGGATGTATCAAGACAAGGTTTGCCAAATCAACCTGATCTTCTTTTCTGATATTTGAACCAGTTTAGTTAAACATGGGAATATGTACTTTGAATTCAGAAAAGTATTAGACAAAGACTCCCACGAGATTTTAGGAGGGAAGTTGGCAAAATGTGGCCTCCGCTAAACTACCATTACATGGATGATTGATGGTAAAACAGTCTAACTCAACAAGTATACATTAAAGGCTTTGTGTCAGACTAGAAGAAGTTGTCAAATGGGGCACTACAGGTCTCCTTTCTAGTAAAAAATGTAAAGGTTTCCCCTGCCAGTTGTTGTCAATTCAAGGGGGTGATGCTTGTGTTCAATTCATAGCCAGAGCCAGTGTTGCCTGAAGATGCTTCTGTGGTCATGTGGCTGACATGACTACACATCAAGGTGCATGGAACGCTGTTACCTTCCCACCAATGTAGGTGGTATCTACTTGCATTTTTGCATGATTTTGAACTGCTAGGGTGGCAGGAGCTGGGGTGAATAATGAGCTCACCCTGTTATGAAGCACTGGGTCTCAAACTCAGGCTGCCGACCTTCCAGCCAACAAGCCCAGCATCTTAACTACTAGGCCACCACACTCCAGTCTAGGCCCTATGCTATTTAACCTAGTAGATAGGTTATAAAATATAACGATGAAGTCTGTAAGCAATATAATGACAGTGGAAGAGAATTCAGAGACCTATCTAAAAGCCCCTGATCCTAATACATCTTTTAAAAGAAAACAATGGCAATATACAGTAATGTGTCTGGAGTTGGTTGAGTAGTAGCATCTAAATCTAAATATAGAAAAAATAAAATTGAGAGGAATTACTGTCACTCTCTGTTCTTTTGGAAAACCATTGCTGAAGGAAAACAGCTAAGGAACCTAGAATTAAAAACCTATGAAGAAAATTCAGAAGCATGAGATATGTTTAGCCTGGGAAAAACTATGGAGAGACATGGTAGCTTCTACAAATATCCAATTAGGGTTATGCAGAATATAAGGCAAATTTGTTCAGTGTTGTGTTAGAAGACAACACAAGAAACAACCTTTAAATGAACCAGGAAGCAGGTTCAATTGGTTATCAGGCAGCTTTCCCTAACTGGAAGTGCTATTAAAACATAAAAACAGGCTGCCTTAGGAGGTGCTGACTCTCCTTCATTGTAGATATTAAATAGACCCTGGGTACCCTTGTGTTAGGAATTCTGACTAGATGTTTTCCAAGAGCACTTCCAGTCCTTAAATTGCAAGATTCTGCAGTTCCAATAGATTTAAAATTGTTACTCACTGCATAGCATTTATTTTCTTTTTCTTTGTTATGTACGAATTACAATCTTATAACAAGCTTGGGAGGGGGGTTCTGGAATAAATATCCAAAGATTTGAGGAGGCACCTGTGGCCCTGGGGTCCAAGTTACAGTTAATGCATTACCACTTTCAACATGGTTTAAATACATTTTCTGTTTCTTGGTAAATTGAATGAAGCATATTAAAAGCCAAAGTGTAAACCAGATCAATGTACTTCCTGCAGCTAGATTCTAACTGCAATAAAATGCTTACAAGCTTAGCTCTGTTCTCAGCAGAAATTTTTACTTTCATGTGTGGCATACTAGTTCCCTCTTTTATAAGCTGCAGAAGA
>JANHZU010006658.1:22279-40992 GCA_032468055.1 Acrochordus granulatus | reverse complement strand
TCTGACTTTCCATTGTTTCCTATGGGAAACTGCGTTTCACTTTACGAGAATTTCACGCTAAGAGCGTTCTTCCGGAACGGATTAATCTCGTCTTGTGAGGCACCACTGTATTTATTATTCTATGTGCCCCTTCCCTTGCACAAACATGCACATGTCCCTTTGTCCCATCTTCTTCAGAAACTCAAGGCACATACATAGATCTCCATTCTCCTATATTTCTTCACAATAACCCTGTGAGATAAGTTGGGCTGAAAGTCACCAAGTGAGCTGCTGTGGCTGTGGAGTTGAAACTGCTTCTCTCTGGTGTCAATCAAATACATTAACCACTATACCTTAGTCCTTGCCCATGCTGTTTCATTTTTCAATTGCTTCCTATTCTTAAAATGAGTCTATACTAGCCCTTCCTTTGGCCAACAGAGGTAAAGTAGACAGGTCCTGCCCTAGCTCTCAGGAGATAACATGATCCTATTTTTAAACTATTACTGACAGCTTCCTACAATGCCAGCTGGGATTCTCAACTTCTGAGATGGAAATGTCAACATGCAACCCTCAACGCAACTTTCAATAACAAGATCTCAATAGAGAAAGAATGAAGTAAAGTGCAAAACCAAAACAATAATAGTCTGCCTGTTTCTCTCGTCATTCTGTTTCTTTTGTTCAGTAAGGAAATATTTCTGAAAGGATGAACCAATGGGTCACAACTTGTTCAGTTGTCAACTAAGTTCATCCTCTGTATGTATTATATAATATCTTTTTATTACCTTTCTAGCCTTCTTCATATTTCCCATTAGTAAAACTCCACACATTTCTGTGACAATCTATACACTTATTCTTTTTGTACTATTCCAAGCAATTTCAATATCCTTGTTCTTGCCATTCACTTTCCATTCATTATGTTGAGAGGGTGGCTATGTAGAATTTTATTTATTTTCTTGGAATTGCTGTGATTTCAGTCTGTTATTTCTATTCTTTTCTTCTACATCCCAGTTCCCTTAAGATTCTTAATCCTACTTTAAAAAATGGTCTGTTCCACTTCTTAATATTCTTGGAGTCATTACATGTAATCTTGGTCTGCCATCCTGAACAATCAGAGCAATCTTGCTTTTCTTTTTCTCATTTACTCATGGATAGATATGTTTAAACCATATATTCAGAACATAGAGGCTTAAGAAATTGCGTGATAGCAATAAAATGGCTTTGGCAGGGTATCCTGCTCCTCTAAAGCACTTTATTGCATTCATCAGCTAACAACACTGCAGATGCCTAACTAGACATATCTTATTTCCTCTTCTCAGTATGGCCTCATCCAAAAACAGTTGGAGATTGGCTATTTGAAGTACAAGCATCCAAACAGTAAAGTCAGGTAACAGCAATATTGATATATTATAGGTCTGTTAAAGGCAAAGATTCCAAAGATCAGTACTTACAAGATTCATTCTTGTAACGTTATGCATGATAAGAAGCTTTGCTATAGCCCCAAGAATAAGACAAATAGACAAATAGACAGACAAATTATCTATACTATATATTAAAAAGGTAAGTGTTTTCTTTTTCTTTTTTTTTATTTTACACATTTCTATGCCACCAATTTCCAAAGACTCTTGGCAGCTTACATAGATTAGCTATATTATACATTGTGTGACTAACCCCGCCCCCCCACGCTGGCTGGCGATGTTGCATCTGGGGCATCTCTGCAGTTCCTGCTCTGTCTGCAGCAGGAAGGAAGTCCATTTCAACTCACTGCTCGACTCGGCGCTTCCTGCTGTAGCCAGCCAGCTCCCACCAAAGTGGTACCTGATTTATCTAATCACCAGTTTTATGTGCTTTCGAACTGCTGGGTGGGCAGAAGCTGAAGCTAAGTGATGGGAGCTCACCCCACCATGTGGAGCTGCGGATTGAACCAGAGTGCCGGCCATTTCTGGTCAGCACAACTGGCATACTTAACCCGCTACGCCACCGCACAATGCACCTCAACTTTTCAGTCATGTCTGACTCTAAGAGGCAGTGCTCATTTCCATTTCATAGCCAAAGAACCAGCTCTGTCTGAATATGCTTCTCTGGTCACATGACTGGCATGAGCGCTGTTACTTTCCCACCAATTTATATTTATAGCAGTATCTATTTATCTACTTGCATTTTGCATGCTTTCAAACTACTAGATTGGTAGGAGCTGGGGCAAATAATGAAAGCACATCCCATTATGAGGTGCCTGGGTTTCGAACTCAGGCTGCCAACCTTCCAACCAACAAGCCCAGCATATTTCCAAAATAAGCAATCAGTATAAGGATATAACTTCTACAATAATACTTTGGAAACACACGTGTACTACATATGTAGAATATTAAATAAGGGTCAATATATAATATGTATTCTAACTACATTTTAAGTATTTATTAAGAAAAGTAAACAATGTTTACTTCAATGCTGTAGAAGACATTCTGTGTCTTTGACATGAACTGTATTTGTCTTTATAAACAGTAATAGTATTTTGGTAGTGGAATGTGTATAATGGAATAGGTCATATGGCATATATAAAACTTCATGAAATGTTTGCTAATGATAGAACAAACATTCTATCATTAAAAAAGTTTTTCTGATTATTCTGATAAAAACATTTTTACAGTAGATCAGTTGTTTATTTATCAGTATTAGAACTCTGTAATTTCCTAATCAAAATCAGAAAAGAAAAGAATAGCTTTTTTGCTTTTAGTATCAGTGTACTACTTTTATTTGCAACTGGTGTATTGTTTGCAGAGGATTAATGCTATTTCGTACTACATTTATACTACAATGTTATGTTGATTGTTGGAATTGTTCTTACATTCTTTTATACTTGCTTGTTCAAATGTCAAATTAAGTAAGATAGCAGCAGCTTAGTTTTGAATATAACCTTTCTTCCAAATATTATTTGTATTGCTATGAATTTGCATTTTAAATACAGTGATGGAAATAGATTAATATTAATATAATTCAGTTTTGAAACAGGAATAGATGGAATGGGAAGATGTACACTAAAAATGAATTAATAAGATATGCATCAGATGGATAAAAATAGACAAAAGAGGCAGAAAAATGATAGGTATGCAAGATATTAAATATCATTTTCAAGTAAGAACTGGTTGTACCAGAAATGAAGAATTAAAAAATTAGGAAGATAAGCTAGGTTTATGAGGTTTAGCAGAGACTAGATTATTTAAATATTTTAGGCCAAATAGCAGCTGTTAAAATGAAGGTCTTTTCCAAACTTAATTTATTTCAATCCCCTCAATTAGTAATGCCAGATGTAATATTAATAATGTGGCAGAAACAAAGCTTTTGCTTCAATTCTAATCAACAGATAGTTGTTATATCAGCCACAAAAATAAGAAGCCACAGAAATAAGAAGGATTTTGTTTTAATTCTAATCTACAGATGCATTTTATATTAGCCACATTTTATATCAGCCACAGAAGCAAGAAACTTTTGGGTGTTAAGTTGAACATCTATTATCAAGTACTGTAATTAAGTAATTCAATACTATTTATATTAGTAGACCAAACTAAGCAGTGGACTAATAGAGAGAATATCTCAGAGCCTGACACAGAGATATCACAGAGGGTTGTGGGACATAAGTGTAAAAGTGCCAGAAGTGATAATTATATAAGACCAAGAATGAATACAGCTAAGCACTGATATGTATTCCAATATGATAATAATAACTTTATAGCACCCATGAATTCGTAGAGAGTTGCTTGTTCAGTGTGACTTCATACGCTTATGAGAAGATGGGTATGACAAATGATGACAGATCATTCAGTTTCATTGTGAGTAAACTTGTTTGCATTTGGCTCTGGATGTCAACTGGATAGAGTGAAGAAAGATATAAAGATCAATAACTTATAATACAACTTGGGATGATTTTGAACTTGTAGTACCTGAGAAATGCATAGGGTACTTTGCAGGATGAACTCTCATACCTCTATACTCTTTTGGATCCTTTAGGCATCTGAGCAATATGTGTATTGCTAAATCCAGAAAGTGGTTAGTAGCTCTTTTATAGAGGGAGAAACTAATTGCCTTGAAGCATGCATACTTTCCTTGTATTTGGGATCTGTATAAAATGTGTGTCGTGTGAAACTACCTTGGATCAGCATTCTATACAAGATCTATGGAAGATAATAGTCTAGATCTTGGCTCTTCTGAATGTAAGAGATCAGTGAACTCTATGTAACTTGGTAGCTTTGGAATAATAAAATTGATGTGCCTGATGTACTGATCCTCTCCAATTGTTGATGCTTCTTTGGTTTTCCACAACAGAGGTAATGTATCATAAGAAGGCTGATGATGTTCAATTGTTTATTATCACTTTATGTTTTAAATTATATATCTTCCTGCTGAAAATTTTTTAAAAAATAAATAAAATTAATAATGCCTTTTCCAAGACAATGTTTCAGATTTTGAAAAAAAAATAATTGGTGCAAATGACAACAGGTAGAACAACCAGCTTTAGAACTGATAATGAAATTATCAAAGTGGTAGGTTGCTTCTA
Source organism: Acrochordus granulatus (assembly GCA_032468055.1). Lineage (NCBI taxonomy): Eukaryota > Metazoa > Chordata > Lepidosauria > Squamata > Acrochordidae > Acrochordus > Acrochordus granulatus. The sequence goes on along the minus strand of JANHZU010006658.1, from coordinate 36,464 downwards.
CAGATTGTCACAGAAAAAATGTGCATGATCAAAAAATTCAACACTGATTTGATGCACATAATCAAGTACTTTCTTCTGATGCCTCTTTTTAGGGAAAGAGGACCAATATGAGTTAGCTCAATTTAAATTATTAGAATTATAACATTGAGACAGGGGTATCCAGCCTTGGCAACATTAAGATGTGTTGACTTCAACTCCCAGAATTCCTCAGCCAGCAGTCATAAGTCACAATGGTCATATGTTAAGGCATTCACATGACTAGATTCAATTTTATGACCATTTTATGACAGTTATTAAGCAAATCCCATGATTGTAAGTCTGAATCCGAATCCATTTTCCTAAATGTTATGCCAGAAATTGGCAAAAACTGTTGCAAATCAAAGTCACATGATGTGGGATGCTGCAACCAGTTGCAAACATGAACTGGTTGCCAAGTACCCAAAATGAAGTCATGTGACTGCAAAGAGGTTTAGTGTGAAATTTTAGAAAAGCTGGAAATGCTTTATGGATCACATAGGACCCTTTCTGAGGGGCTACAAAAAACTGAACATTCTCCAGAGCTAGGCCTACTGCATCTATTTGCGTAATGCAATGCTCCTTTTAAAAGCAAATAATTTTTGATTGTCTTATTTACTTTTGGCTGTAATAACCATTGCACAACATTAGGAATTTTCTTTAAAATTTAACAACTGATTTATGGATTAAAATAGTTTATTTCAACTATTTGGAAAATGCTGACATACTTGGAATAATGATATTTCAGAAGTAAGAATCATGCTTTTATGACATTTGGATATATTATAAGCATTATATTAATAGCAAAGGTATATCTTATGATATTTATGATGAACAACTTTCATATTTTTCTAGTAGTGGTTCCTTTTATTTTTTAATTATATAATTTTTGTAATAATTGTCATAACACTGTGCATTGTTTGTTCTTTCAATTTTGTTAAATCATTGTTCAATAAAAAAAATCAATTATAATGTGTTAAAATCCACTGTATTTGTCTTGACCTTTTTGAAAGACCCAAAAACCTTTTGATATATATGAGTTGTTGCCTACAGAAGACAAACCATTCCATTCATCTAATAAAGATCTGATGCAGTCTAAGAAAGCATGTCTTTTAATAACATTTGTTAGTTTGAAAGTTATTTATAGCAGGCATGTCCAACCTTGGCACCTTCAAGATGTGTGGACTTATTTTATGGCTGAGGAATTCTGGGAGTTGAAGTCCACACATTTTAGAATTGCCAGGATTGGACCTGATTTACACTGTATGGAAAAGCTATTCAGTATCTTAAATGCAATTATTTAAGGGCTCCAATTCAATTCACTTGAAAGAACAGGTGGTAGAAAGCCTTGTGATTCAGTGTATATGGGAAAAGACAATCTTTTAGATAAACTAGTGCCAAATTGTTCAGTTCTTGTCAAATAATATCTTAACACTATCCAGATAGGAACTACCCAAATACAGCTTGATAAAGTATTTGCATAATATAATTAAAATGCCTTCTGTGATAGAGATACAATATAATACTGCATATCACAAATACAGGCAGATTCAAGTATATGCACATTCAATTTATAATAATAATTTATTATTTATTATTATAATTTATTCATTTAGAATGCTGCAAAATTTTGTCTTTGATGATGAATCACTGGAGAATATCCACTCTGTAGATTCTGTGACATTACAGAACGTTTTGTACATGCATTATGAAGTTAACTTTGAAATATATTACATACTGTATGAATTGCTGTGTTAATACATTTTTCCAATTTGCATACCGTTAATGTTTTTACCTTTGGAACACAAAGTCTTCATTATTATTATAAGTGACAATAATATTTTGCTGACTAGAGAACTAATGAAAATTATGACTGTACACTGAATTGTCATTTCTTGCTTGTTCTAGTCTTCTTTATTTGAAACTTGCCTATGTGTGTTTGTGGGTGGGTGTGTAGGTGTGTGCACACACACAAACATACTATGTATGCATATATATGTATATGTATGCATATACATACATGCAATTAGCAAAAAAATAATTACAACATTTTGCTAAGATTTGAGCTGAGATAAAATAGATTTTTTTTTCAAAGAATGTTTTGGTAAACAAAAACTAAACAAAGAAAACATAGCATGAAAGAACAAAAATCAAATTTCAATCATTTTTGTAATTTTCCCCCTTTAAACTTTTAATTTATTCTTTAAGTTTTTGTTTCTAAATAACTAGATCTACATGATTTATGCAGTGGAAATCCACACGAGTTTAAAAATAGAGATTTTTTCGAAAAACATTGAAATCTCAACTAGACTATACTGATCTCAATCAAATTATCATATGGGTTTAGCCTGTTTCTAGTTGAGATTATAGCTAAACACTCATTTAACTGAATGCTGTCTACTAAAAATATCTTTGTCTATTTAATATAATAATGTGGTTTTTGTATGAATTTTTTTTCTAATTGCATTGCACCATGAAAAGGCAAACAAATTATTCTATTTGTCACAGTTACATCTCACCCTTCTTCTATGGAGCTAGTTAGTGAAACTGATACTGTTGTATCTATAATGTTTTTGTTTTCTTTAGAGTTTAAGTCTCTAAAGATTGTCTGGTTTAAAGACCCTTTTTAATACAAATTTGTCATGTCCTTGCTGTTACAATGAATGCAAAAAAAGAATTGGAAGTCTATAGCAGATTATAATAACACCGTAAAATCTATAGCAGATTATAATAACACCGTTCTTTGTGAATGGATTAAATTACATCTTTTCTTGCTCACTCATTACTTAATACTATTCTTACAATTGCAAATAAAATAAGCAGGTTAATACCTTAAAGGAATTAAATCACATACAATTCTTTATAGAAGGGTCCTTTCCCAGGATATGCCATTCAATGTAGACTTCAAAAGATATGCCATTCAATGTAGACTTTATGTTAAAAAGTGTAATGTCGAAAGAGTTTATGTGTACTATGGCAATGCAATGCTTAAAATTTAGTCTCCAAAAAGGGTTTCAGAGCATTATGCAGTACATATGTAGCACTTGCTGTTGCATTTATGTTTTCATGTACTTTAGAGACTGAATCTGAAGTCCTGCACAAACTTAATATCCATTGGCATAAGTCTTCCTATCCTAGGAACATCCTACTGGATTTTACCCATGCCTAATACATGGAAATAAATTTCAAGCTACAGCAACCTCATCATAAAATTCATAAATAAACTTGTCCAGAGATAGTAATTAATTTGGAAAGCGAAAGCTACTGTTTGATTTTCTTGTCTACTGGAAATTTACATTTATTCTAATGGACAAGATATTTATGTATAAACTTTCTTAGCATGTGCATATCTTTGTTCATTCTGTGAAAATAAAAGGAAACATAAACACAAGCATACAATATGAATACTATAAAAACATGAATGGGATTCTAATCTAAGACAAAGCTCTGGTATGATGTTGAAGAATGTAATTTCTTTTCTATACTAACCTACAAATAATGAGAATTGTTGAAGTGCTTTCTAGATCCCGGTTTTTCAAACTGTAAGGTGTACTTCGCTTGGGGAGGTGAAAAGGTGTGAACTACCTTTTAGTTATATCATTACAATAAATCCACCTCTCCCAAATATCCATTGTATTGTTTTCATTGTTCATTTGCGTTCATTTTAGTGTTTGGATTTTTAGGGAACGTATGTCCATTAAGATTACACAAAAGGGGAGATAGCCATTTAGGATTACCAGCTGGCTGTTGTATCAAAATAACTCTCAATTGCTTGTTGGTAACAGGAACCTATGAGTGGCTTATGTCTTTGACTTTTTTCTGGATTGTGATAGGTTCATACTATCTCATTGCTACCCTGTTGCTGGTACCCTGCGGGCATTCCTTGAAGTTGAGAAGCCTATTTCATTCAGTTCTTAGCTTTGTTACAACTCTGTTCAGTCACTTAGATTCAAGCTGAGAAATCACATTAATCTGAATTAAATATTTGTTCATTGATGCTTTCTTTTTCTGTCACAGCTATTGGCCTTTAAATTCCACAATCCACATGAAAGATATTATACTTAATAAAGCAAAAGTAAATCTGCTTCTTAATTTTCTTCTCTCCATTATTTAATTTATACAAGCTGTCATTTCATTCTCAAGTGTTCTTGGAAGTAGTCTTATCATATATGGCCCTATTCTTATTTGTAAGATTTTAAGAAAAAAAATTGTTTAATGTGGAATTAGTATGTAGGATCTGTAATTTTACATTCTTTGATATAGGCATATACTCTGATATTTTCCTGTCTCAAGATCACATTGTTTTATTCCATATTTATTGACCCCAAAATATTAACATTTTAACTCCAACTTCTCCTGTAGCTTTCCACAGTTTGGTGGGTACTTTGTCTGTGCTTAGTACTTTTCTGTTTGACAATTAGACAGCTGTACCAAACATCTCTTTCTAGTAGACCTTACCAGCAAAGGTCCATATAGTCAAAGTTATGGTTTTTCCAGTAGTAATGTATGACTGTGAGAGTTGAACCATTAGGAAGGCTGAACACTGAAGAACTGATGCCTTTGAATTGTGGTGCTGGATCAAACTCTTGAGAGTTCCTTGGACTTCAAGGAGATCAAACCAAGCAATCCTACAGGAAATCAACTCTGATTGCTCATTAGAAGGACAGATACTGAAACCAAACCTCAAATACTTTGGCCACATAATATGAAAGGTAGACTCAATGGAAAAAAAACATGACGCTGGGAAAGATTGAAGGCAAAAGGAGAAGGGGACAGCAGAGAATGAGATGGTTAGATAGCATAGCCAGCATGATGGGCGTGGGCTTGGGAAGACTCCGGGAGGCAGTGCAGGACAGGGAGGCCTGGCATAATCGGACAATGGAGTTGCGAAGAGTCGGACATGACTGTGTGACTGAACAACAACTCAGTATGCACAAATAGAACAGATCAAAACTGGTAACATTGGAATCAAGGTAAAGCCATTGATCACAAACAGCAAGGATCTTGTAAGGGCTTAATTTGAGCTTATTTTCATCCAACTAAACCCTCACAGATTCATGGAGTAGGTGAAGACCTACAGAATCCATAATGTTTTCTTTCTTAACATCCAATGGGGATGCCGAGTTAAGTATCATGACCATACTTAGAACATTTCATACAAATCAAGTGGTAGTGTTTTTAATAAACATGTTTTTCTAAATTATTTATAGCTGCTCTATCAAGGAAAGTCAATTAAACCTTGTAATTAATTTTAATTTGACAGTATCAAGTTTGTTGCTAAAATTTGGCCATAAGCAGGTGATTTGAAAATTGTTAGAGAAAAATGAAATGTTTCTTTATTTTCTTCTTCTTATTCCTTACATCAGAGTTGTGTGATTTATTATTTTCTACCTATTTATCTCACATGTTTGTCCAAGTAAGTTTGTTGTATGGCACAGATGACATGTGTCACACTGGGTAATTTTCAAGTAATTTATTCAAAATATTGTGATTTAATATTCTTCAATACTGTAATAATGTTTTAGGTGTGGGCACATAAGAGCAGATACTGAGACAAAGTTCGCTTCTGAATTTGATGCTAATTCTGTTTCATATATTATTTCTTGTAGCAAATAGCTGTTTAGAATGATAGCTCTGCTGGGATATATCAATTGAACTAATTATTTCAGTGAAACATAATATTTGTAAAGAAACCCTAAAACAATGTAAATAAACAGATAGCTTTATTGTGAAAGTGTTGAGGAGTTACTTTTAACTTCTGCATTTTATGAAATTTACAAAGACAAATATTAAAGGTTTCTGGTAATACATAGAGGCCACAACACCATCAACAGAAGTTGGCACATATTACTGAAAAGACACTTCAGGGTAATTTTAGTCATTGCATTTCTTTTCAGAGATGTACAGTATATCCTTTGTTTAGTAATTACTAAATGTTTCGATTGTCATTCAAAAGAGAACAGCCATGATGCTGTAAACGTTGCAACCTGTCATTGTGCACTTGAAAAATAACTTTTGACAATTATGTTCCATTTCCAGATAGAGTTAGCTTATAGTATTTAATATTGCAGTATGTGGTGCAACAGCATACAATAGCACAACATAACAAATCTTTGAGAACTTTGTGCAAAAGGCTTTTAATTGTAGGGGGACAGAAAGGAATGAAGAAGAAAAAAACATATGTTCAGCTGATGGCACAGTTGGCATCCAAATGCTACACTATAAAACTCAGCTTGAATGAAATACCAGAAATAGCCAGCAAGATTTTTTTTTCTTTTAAAAGATAATTGCACAGAAATGGAAGAAGGGTCAGTTTCCAAATTCAGTTACCTGGACAGAACCCTTTTTCTATATCAAGTCAGGTTGCCTCATTTTTCAAAAGCAGGCAAATTTATTTTAACTAATGTAGCAAAAAAAATACACAAAATCCTATAAGAATTTATTTTCTAACCATAAACACATAATAAATATAATTAACTAACAGTGTATAGCTTTTTTTCATAATATCTTAGATAAGCTGTTTGAAGCAATTGTCTTGCTATATCTGATGCTAGGAGTAACTCCTTAAAAGGACTGAAACTATAACAGATTAAAAATTTAAGCAAATGTTCGATTTTTTAAAATATTTGATCCATTTACTGGTGTTGGGAATGATTTTATATCAGAATTACTTTGCAGTATAATGGCTGTTTGGGTAGAACTGGTTGGTTTAGAAGAGCAGGAATATTCTAAATTGCCTTGCATCATCTTCCCTTGACTACTAGAACTGTGACATTTCTCACAAACCCATTGTCTTTTTTTAGGGACCATAGGCATCACTCTTCATTACCTTCATTTGCCCTCCTGGCATGATTTGACTCTGCTATCAAATCAGTAACTAATGAGGCTGTGAAGGGATTAACTTTGGATTCTGGAAGCATTGCATGCTGTGAGTATTTTGACCTCTTTCTTTTACAGTACTTGAAAATATCAAAAAGAAAAGCACGTCCACATGGAAGAAAATGTATAGGAAATGTCAGCTCAGCAGAGCTATTCCAAAAATATGTTGAAATCCCATAAAGACAGTTTCATCTTAGAAATTATATCTCTAATTTTTTTAAATATATCTTTAAGAAATTGATATTTCTTATCTATTAAGGCCATTCTCTAAAATCTTCGTATTTCTTCATATTACTTAAATCTATAAAAACACTAGCCAGTTCACAGTCCTTAAGTCGCTGTATTGCTTTCAATCAGGGTGTAATATTTCTCCCAAGCAGGAAACCATTTTTTTTTTAGTTTGGTATCTTAGATGCATATAACACAAACTTGTGCCTGTTTTTAATTTGATCCTTGTTGTCCCTAGAAATTATTTAATGTAATAGGTAAGGGAAACAGCTGATAAAATATTTGTACATGTTAATTTAGGTCTTGTTATTGATAAGACAAATCTTATAGATACACATTTTGTTAGTCATCATCCAGAAGGGAACTTATGTAGATTAAAATATACATAAACAATAATTCTTTCACAATACTGAATTCAGTGAAATTCTCCTGAACTTTCTTAGCAAGTGACTTCAAAATAATATCAAGTTACTAAGAAGCTATATAAAATAAGTGGTGGGAACAAATTATTTATTTAATGTCATTGCTTTTGGCCAGACCAAAAAACATTGATTTGAGATGTACTGTACATGAATATTCACTTTTTATTGCTCACTCTATCTGGGTTATTGGAAAAAAATATCCAGCATTGTAAGTTTTCATTCAGTAAGGACCAAATAACCTTGATTTCAAGGAATCTATCTATTAATATGGTACAGGACAGAAAACATTATGACATTATATAATACTAAACCTCTATAAGTAGTACAGATATGAAGCTCATTATGTTTAAATTTCCTCAATTATTCATTCATTTATTTTTATTAACCTTGACATTATATATTATTATATTAATATCACTGTACTGACATGGAAAAATTAATAGCTTTTTACTGAAGGATGCCTCCAAATAAATCTCTTTCCTACAGTATGTCTCTTCTGTATCTAAAGAATGATAGTAAATCATAGTACACATTTCTTATAGAAGAGGTCAGACATCCTGAAGAAATGACTCTATTTTTAACATTTGTGAATATTGTACATGTTTTACAATATAATTAAGTCTAGTCTGTTTCCAGTTGCAAATTCTCCCAGTGGCTCATTTCTATCTTGTAATATGGAATAAAGCAGTCCTTGAAAGAGCTGCTGTACGTACAGGTGCTTTTTGCTGTGATGCTCAGCCAAACTTCCAAGGTTACATGTAGCCTTTGGAAATCTCAGGTTTGGCTGTAGACATCTCCAAAGTATGTTAACAAGTTTGTGACTGAAGGAGGGAAAATATTTTACACATTCCTGGAACATGCTCATGTTAAAGTACATCTTTGTAAATTATATTTAAATGAAATCGGATAATTTGGATTCAGCCCCTTCCTCACTCAGTTTGAAATGTGACTCCTAGTATAGAAATGAAAAATCCAACAGAATGCTTAGCCTAGGAAAAGCAAAGTGGCCAACTGCACATTCCTGTTTGGAAAAGAGATACAAGACTGGCAGCTGTGTAATGATCAGCATGTTCGAGTAATAGAAGAAACATTTTCCTTTTTTTAGTTTTTTAGTTTAATAAAAAAAAACAGCTAGAAAGTAATAAACCTGGTTTCTCCAGTGCAACCTTAATTTAAGGTTATCAGATATCCTTGCACAGTATTATAAATCTGCATGGAAAATATCCACACATCAACTGGCTTTTCACAATGAATTTTGTGCCTGATAAAATTAGAAGCTGTCATCTATATGTCCTGAAAATAACAGAGAGGCAATACACACTGACATTTGCCACCATATAAGTGTTGTGCTCAAAGTATTTTCTTCTTCTTTTATTAAAAAAAAACATTCTCATTCAGCTTGCGTGGGAAGTGGAATATAGAATTCATATGTAATAATATCTGTATTTCACATATATTCATGGGATGGAAGGATAGCACTGGTATGCAGAAACAGTAAATCTAACAGTGTGCAGACCTTTCTTTTTGGTACTTGTGTAGATATGAGCAAAACATTATCAATGGCATAATTTGGCACTTTCTAAATGCTGCCAAATTATTACAAGTGCCATAGATAATTTTTAAGACATATACACTCTTTTTAAGACATTAACAGTCTTCCACTGAAGATGAGATTTGCTCCTACCATTTTGGCCTTCCAGAAGAGGACCAAAATTTTGCTTTCCTGGTTAGCTTGAGGCCCCAAGGGGCCACACACTACTTGGAGGAGTAGAATCTCATCCCCTCACCATCAGTCTTCTTTGTTTGAATTTTTACATAGTTTTTAAAAATTTAATGGTTTTTATATTTATCTTTTAAGCTGCCCAGAATCACATTATCAGGGAAATGGGGAGAATATACATTTAATACATACATACATGCATACATAAAATGCATAATTTTGTCATTTGAAAACAAATTATTTGGCAGGCAAAGAGAGTTTTTACATTTTTTTCTGTTTTCTCTCAAATAGTAAAGGATAAACTAGTAGATAATTTTAATGTGAATTCTCTCTTTGCCTGCCAAATAATTTGTTTTCAAATGACAAAATAATATAATAATTTTTTAGAGGTAGAGAATAATATTCTTTTAGTTATGAAATCTTCTTGAATTCTGTATCTTTATAATCATCTCACAATTTTATTAAATCTCAATAAAGGATAATGAGGGAATTTCCTTCCATTGGGCCTTGGGAAGGATGGACACTCTGCAGTGCTTCAAAGAAATGAAGAGATCTCCCTCCATTCCCACTATTTCTCACAATAAAGTGAATTCAGAAACAAAAGCTAGAGAAAATAAAAATGTTTAAGTATCCTGGGAATAAGGTTAAAAAGAAAAGGGACAAGAAATACCTTTCTCGGAGTAAGAACGTAGTCGTGAAAAACTGCAGGACATATTCCAGTGCAGCATTGATAGTGAGAGAAATGAAGAAAAAGGAGGTGAAATCACTAAAGTGCATGAATTCCCTTAATGCTAGAATATAGTGTTACAAAGCACATGAGAACGCATAAAGGCATGTTCTTTAAGTGCTTATGAAGACATGTACTCAAAACACTTTAGTTAAGTGATATATTTTGAAAAATAATGTATAAATAAATGCATTTAAAATCAATACAGTCTACACATACTGTATGTTCTCCTTTCTCCTTCTGAACTTGGGAAATGTGATATTTTAAACAGTGAACCACAATACCTCCTAATGATGTATATTCTATATGATGGTTCAAAGGCACAGAATCTGCCTGTCTTGTTTACTTTCAAGATTGAGCCACCAGACTTTTCCCACATGTCTTCAGCTTTACTTGCTTTTCTTTTTATTGGATGGGCATAGTCACATGTTACAATTTATATTCCCCAGTTCTCAACATTTTCTGTATTGATCTACATGATGTGTTTTCCTAAATACATCATTTTAAAGTAGAATTGTGTCAGAATGATTATTTCACCCTATGCAATTCATCAATGTTTACAGTAATATTAAGCTATGAGAAAAGGTTTATTGGCTGTTTATCTTCATTATTGGCAGTAATAAGCTCTCACTTAACTAGAGAATAAAACAAAATATGGGATGAACAATGAGTATATCTACCAAAATGTAATTCTAATATGCTATTTCCCTAATGTTACTTTCCCAAACCACAAACAACATAAGCCATTAAAGACTAACTGCTGTGAAATGATGGAAAATATATGCTAGCCTTACAGTCATGTTTTTCTTCTTTACAAGAGATATTCTTCATAATGGAAGTTGTAAATCTTAAATACTGATTTCAGCAATATGTAAAGAAACAACAAACATTTAGTTTCATGCTATCAGAAAAATGTGCTATAATATAGCAATAATATTAAGTATATAATATTCTCTGTATGCAAAAGAAGAAATGACAATGTATTAATGTTTGAGTAACAAATTATTGTTATTTCACTTCCAATGTATTAATGTTTGAGTAACAAATTATTCAAAATATATATCTTAAGTAGTGCAAACAGTAGAATATGCAAAGCCAAAATATAATATACTGTATGTAAGTTTATAGCTTCTTCAGGTAGTGATGACACTGTTGGGAATATCCATTGATCTTCATGCTCTCCTACCCATCAGAACGAGTAGTGGGTAACATAGCATTTGATGCAACCGCGAAGAAATGAAAATGATGAAAATTATAAATAAAAATGAAACATGTTGTGACATGACACAAACTCCACTTGTACTATCTCCTGACATATGCTTTAACTCTTTTTTTCAAGAATTATGTCTTATTTCTCTTCTAACATGTAAAATAAATTTCTTTACATTATTGTAGCCTCATCAGTTGTAAATTAACATAAGCTAAAAAACACTCAAATATAATTCATTGTCAAAAATGATTACGTTCTGATTTTAAACATAATTTAATATCATCCTCTCATGCTAAAAAATTAGAACTGTGGAATGGTTTTCAAAGTATTGTAAATCAAAGCTCTCTGAAAGTGAATTTAGTAAGATACTGTTAATGCCAGACTTTCTAATTTCCATTTATATTAAACAAGCAAAATATTTTAAAATCATTTTTACTATAATGTATGAAAAATATGAGTTCTAAATCTTTGTGTACACTCATTTAAAGAGTTGTGACTGATTAACAGAATATATTGGGTGACACACACCTACTCCCACTATATCTAGAATATTTAAGTCATGATATAAATACAGCCTAGGTCTTGCTTAATATATCTTGCTTTGTAAATAATATATTGAGAAAGAGTTGAAGAACTCCCACACTAAATATACACTATTTATATTGTAAATATACAATATAAAAATACACTAAAGGTAGTCTAAGTTGCAATGGCCTTGGAAAAAGTGACTTATAACCCATCCTCAAAGTTTCAACTGTTGCATCATCCCCATAGTCATATGATCACAATTCATACACTTGGCAACTGTTTCACAGTTATGATGGCTGCCGTGATCACATGATCGCAATTTGTGATCTTCCCAGCTGTTTTCTGACAAGCAAAATCAATTATGGAATCTGGATATATTAACAACAATGTAATTTGCTTAATGATCATGGTAAAAATGATCATAAAATTGAGTCTGGTCACAGGATGACTTCTTTAATGACCACATCAATAATTATCAAAAGAAATTATGGTCCCAATTGTGGTTGTAAATTGAGGAGTATTTGTACTTTATTTCCTCGAGGAAACCACAGAATAAACTTAAAGATTCTGCCTGGGCTTAAGAAATAATGCCTTAAGTCTATAAAAAGATTTGAATTATCAGCAGGGAATTAAAGAACTATATTTTGTTGACAGATTGGATTAGTTGGTAGTTTCTAATCCAGGACAATTTTACTTATTTTACCATAATTCTGTTTTATATTGAATTATTTATTTTTTAATATTATTTAAATAAATGTTAGGTTCCTGAAATATCTTAATGATGAAAACATGGGATATTGTCAGGCACAAGGAGTCAGAGCCACACAGTGAATTTATTAAATTTACTTCTTTATTATTGCAATGCCTTTTTACAAGAATCTCTCAGACTGATTGCATTTTCTTGCAAGGACTCTAGGCTCAGTGCCCTGTTCACATCTATTATTATTACTACTACTACCATGACTATTATTATTACTACTACAATGCATCTATTTTACTGCTCACCAAAAGAAGCATAAGTGCAGAGAAGAGATCCAAATTCACAAAGATCCAGGAGACCACTGAAATGTTCATTTCTAATGGTAGCAATTGCAGAAAGCGGCTAAATCAGGGAGGTTTTGAATTTTCCAGATCAAAGGTTCTCTAACATCCCTTGCAAACATTTGGAATGATGGCACATACTTGATTCTTGATATACTGGGAAATTTATTTTTCTCTGTATGACACTTTCCTTGTATTCTACTAAAAGGCTCACAAGTCACTTCGTTTTCTCTATCTTGTTATGTCTGTCACCAATATTTTCTATAATTAACCAAATAATTCCAATTTCAATATGAATGATTAATATGTCTGTTTCACTGAATACTGAGTAAGATTCAGCCTACTGTGTTACTACATGATGTATACTGAAATACAGAATATGTATTCATTGCAATTTATTGTTATTGAAACATTAATTGGAATATCTATCTTTATGTGTTGTGAATCATTCTAGAAATGGACATACAAATTATAAACACAAACATAGAGTCCAGAACAATCATCCCTGAAAAGAAAAGTGAGGATAGATTTGTTCCAATATGATCCATTTATTTGCTTTCATGATACTTAACAAGATCTTTAAGGCATCCATCTTGTCAAGCTGGGAGATGAAACATATTCTTCACTCTGTCTTGCTCTTACCCAGATAAATTAGCCTGTCAAGGGCACTTTTAAACATTGCCTGATACAATAAGAAGTGCTTTGCATTTCTTACTTTCTGGAATAGGAAACATCACAATATAATGGATGAATCATTTTCTGCTCCTTGTCTAACTATATTCAAATATGGTCTAAATCCTGTGAGGATGCCAGAGCTTTTTGGTCATGACTTTATTATGAAATATTTTATAATAATTTTATTATTATAAAATTATATTATTACATATATATATTATATAGTATTACAGCTATTTAGATAAAAAGCTAATACAATATAAAAATAGAGCACGAAAAAATAAAAAGGGCAGAAAAAAAGAAAAGAAATAATATGAAAAAGAAAAATAGAAAATAAAAAAAATAATATAGCAAAGGGAAAAAAGAAATATGTAAAGAAGTGACTTCCCCCTTTGTCACAACAATTATAAACAATTTTAACAACTTATGACCTTTCTTTTTAAGTACAACAAACAATCTCTTTTCCCATATTTAATTTCTTATCTATAAACATATCCTTAAAACCTCATTGTTCATTTCTGGTCAACAAAATCCCACTAAGGGATTACCAGACATAATAACATATCTATTTTAACCTTGATCAAATATATCCACTTTATATTCCTTCCTTTTCTTTTAATAATCTTGTGTCAAGCCCAAGCTCAGAGATGACATAGCAAAACTTGAATCAAGTCCAGTTATTATTTGCTTACATCTAATGAACAGAATCTAGCCAAACTAAAGCTATAACATTCTTATCT
>JANHZU010006657.1:49220-60457 GCA_032468055.1 Acrochordus granulatus | reverse complement strand
GTGGTTGCTTGTAATATGTTCCTTTAAAAAATGCTTGCATGCATTTTTAAAAGGAACAATTTAATGCATTTTCTTCTCGGACTTCTTATTTTACAACAGTTGCAATATTAGTTATGCTAAGTTTCCAATAATAATAACAGTAATAATGCTGTATATTTTTGTTGTAAGTTTCAGTTTGAATATAATTTTCACATTTGGCATCCATAAAATGGATTTGCTAAAACAGATCACCATACTACTTGGATTGTCAGATCAAACTGGATATATCTGAATCTGCTAAATTTGACTGGATCCATATTTTGAGTTGACTTAATTCAAAGATTCAAACTGATACTGACAATACAATTTGAAATAAAGTGAATTAATTTGAAATGAAGACAATTCCAGTATTTCAACTGTTTATGCACATAGACACAATCATTTTGGGCTTATTAATATTTTCTTTAGGATTGCAAAATCAATGCTAGACATACATGAGTACGGAAAACCAGCACTTGCCTGCCCAATATTAGGGCATCAATCTGTTTTGGATAAAAGAATCAGAGCTTTTATTAATGGAAGTCATAAAAACCTGCAACACGGGACAAGAAGTCCTGAAACTCATGTCATTTGGACATCTGAGAGCCATGAACATCTATTAAGGGCAATTCCATGCTGGGTCTAGCAAATGGATCTGTTATGTAGTTAAATATTTTCTTGTTATTGTCCTCCTGCTTTAAAGTCAGGCAAGGACTCCCTGTTAGTAAGAGTTTAAGCTGTCAAGTTCCAAGGATTCTTCCACCCTGTTCCGTTCACCTGATCTACAATTGATGCAGACATGTGCAGACATGTGCAATTATTGCTTTCCCTCTGGGGCCTCAGTTAAAGCACAATGCCCAATATTCTAATTCAAACTTTTCACCAACTTTTCACCAGCTAAACCATATAAAACAATTAGCAGTCCAAAACAACAAGAAAGGGATAGAGAAAACAAAATGCTAAAAAAATATAAGCATGTTCTGCTCTGATCCCCAATAATATTTTGGCTAACCAGGGAACAGGCAACATGCACCAAAAGAGAATAGAAGAAGTCAATAATGCTTCCCAAAATGGAGGATTAGCTAGTTTCTATTGGATGAATGCATCCAGTTTAACACAAGTTGTCCCATTGGCATACAGAAAGGGGAAGAAAAAAAGTTCCTTCACCTTAACAGAATGTCATTTTCACAGATTTTGCAACTCAGAAGAGTTGCACATTAATCATTGTGAAAAGAAATACACTCAAAATTGTTTATAGTGAAAGAAAAAATATGCAAAAAGAAATTCTAATACAAAGCATACTTATCAGTAAAAGTGCTGAAAAAAATGCAAGTTTTTGAAAAAGAGATCATGTTTTCCAGAATATATATGCACACAGTCACATTTTATTCTGCTAAACTTGCAGTCACCAAGGTGTGACTATGTTTTTGGTCCATGGCTTGTAAAGCTGTTGTTTGAAACACATATTATTTGGTATTATTGATGATTTACTTTTCCATCAATAGTTATAACCTCTTCCAAACCCAGTTTGTTTTCTCACTACCCTCTGTTTCCCACGCAGTATATTATACAATACGAAAACAAACAAAAAGAACCCCATGATAATAAAGATTCATTAGCCTGACTGATGCCTTCAATCAATCACTTCAGACTAAAGTTTCATTGCAAGAAAATTAATTTATTTCTGAAATGTCATCATTGAGGGTAAAAAAATTATTTGCATAACTCTTTGGATCTTTCATATACAGATATGAAAGAATTTTTGATACAGTAGAACCATGCTGCCCCTGCCAAACCAATTTTCCCTTCCAACACATACAGTATATGCATTAACATATGCATTAAAATAATTAGCATTATGTAATAGGTATTTCCCAGAATTATTTACAGAAACATTAATTTAAATAAGGAGTAAAGTTATGCACTGTTATCTACATGGCAGTTAGCAATTGGTTCTGGGTATTCCACTCTAATGAACACATTTAGCATATAAGGATGTGATATCTGTTGCTAAGATCTGTTCTGAAAAACCTAGTATAGCTCACAAAATGTCAGTGCATATTAATGGTCTCATATCTTATTATCTGGAAGACATTTTATCATCTTAATACTTGATTTGAATATGGAAGTTGCAAGTACAATTTGACAGTTTTTCAGGATCTCTTTTTTTCTTAGTTCAAATTAATATCTCAGAATGTTCTTATTATCTTTACTTCTCCTACCTCTTGACTGCCTTAGATGTTGCTCCATACCAGTGAGTTCTGATAAGGACATAAAATGTCAGGGAACTGCATTTCAAGCACAGAATGCTGGCAGAGAATCAATACCACTCTTTTATTCCTTATATTTTCTTATTTAGTTGCTCCTCTATCTTTCCCAGCCTTTCTTCCATTTATTCAACAATTTGGAGAATATGTTAAAAACTCATCACAGGAAAATGGGAAAATTCCACAATCATGCTATGGCAATGAACCAAAAGTACTCTTGAGCAGAGGCATCTGCAGAATTCAACACTTTTATCCAAATGATGATACAAGCAAGTGCATGAAGCATGTAGAAAGAGGGTAATTTGCAGCACAGTTGTGCAATGCTTATTTCATCATTGGCCCTCTGTGAACAATTCTGCTTTTAAAGATGAGTGAAATGAGTAGATAAATAAGGTGGGTAAAAATACCTTTCTCCAATATAGTCATAATATAAGCAAGAAAAACAAATATCAACTAATGCCACTTCCTCAATTCCATGAACCCAATTAAAACTGAGTACGCTGAGTGGGTGCAGATGGTAGATTATCTTTCAGAAGACAAGCAATGAAAAAAGAAGAGGAGGAAAATAGGAACAAAAATCCCTGTAGCCTCCTTATTTATAGGTTGTACCAGACTTCTGGAAGAGGATTTATGGCAGATTAGATGTCCCTGAAAGAAAAGAGACAGCATTGCAACAGAGACTGACAGCCAGAAGGTAAATTCTGGCCAGTGCAATCTCTCTGGACAAGGAAAGATTGTGAGATCACCTACTTGTACTCCATGCAGCTGTTTCTCATGAGGAGACTGCAGGAACTGAATTGAATGGCTGGGAGGTTGATTGATTTCAATTCACCTAAAGCTGTGATACAGCATATATGGACATAAGGTTCACAAAATCCTCAATTTCTTAACCATTATTGGATGTAATAAATTTACACTCAGAGCAAGATTTGGTGAGTCAACATTCTGTCTGGATTAAAAAGGGAAAAATGGGGTAAGAGTTTTGAAGATTTAAAAAAATGCAAAAAGCTTAACAAGGGACTGGATATAGGAAAGTTTAAAGGATAAAGGGGATGGCTACGTTGAATGATTATTTTCTAGTGAAAGTGCTTTAGAATATATTTGAATTAAAGTAGACAAACCAATTCTTCACAGGAATATTTTTTGTTTATTATTTAAGAATGCAGACAATTGGTGGATTATACAAAACAAAAAGATAAATGTAATATGAGTCAGACTGTGATGTTGATTATAATTATGGAGTGCCATTTGAGATGAAAATGTGAAGGGCACAAGAAGACCAAAAAAAGTGGGGAGGGGAAACTTGCCTTTTATTTTTTCCTTTGCAATTGGGAAATTTGTAATATAATAATTACAATGGCAACCACCAGAAAAGTGGCAAAAATAAGAAAAGGGGGGAGAAGTTCATTAGGGCAGCATGAAGGGAGAGACATTACACCAAATTTACTGAAGAAAATGTTTGAGGAATTGGGCAATGTTACCTGAATCACTTAATACTAAACTGATTAAATCACTAGATACTAAATAGACAGCTTGTGAAAAAAGAATGGATGAATGGCATGTAAAGATGAAAGAGGAGATGAAAAAAGAAGCCAGAAAATTCTGCAAAACAAGTGTCTGGAGGTGTAAAATTAATGACAAGTAGAAATTCTGGAGAAGAAGACAGAGAGATGCAAAAACAGTGAGATAATTTGGAATTACTGGAACATAGAATTTTGTTCAAGATTTAGAGCAACTCATGAGGATTCTGGTGAAGATATTAGAAAAAAGTTTATTAAAGACTTAGAAAATATTTTGGATTGGGATGAGGAGGCTGAAATTAGCAAAGCACATATTAAATTCAATATTTAAATGCCCTGAGTTGCTTGCCGCAAGATGAGCAGCATAATATATAAATAAATAAATGTTTGTGAAATAATTAATGTTCAAAGGGATGTCTTGGTGTGCTTTATCGGGAAGAAAAAAAGGGATAAAATTTTTCAGCAGGATTTTAATTCAAGATTGACAAATATTTATATAGATGCAATTATTCTTACAGGAATTCCTATTAGAATCTTGTGCAAGAGAAAAAGGAGCATTCTTTTTTAACTAAGATTAAAACAGAAAAAAAGATTCAAATTTAATTGAATAAATTGAAAGGTATGAGTTTTACTTTTAAACAGCAGAAATTTTGACTGAATTCTATCTAGAAGGCAAAGAAATTTTTAGAAAAATAGGAAGAGGAATTGGAGGAGATTCAAGCAGAGAAGTCAGATGAGACTACAGAGAAAGTTAATTTGCACGGGACTAAGATTTTGATTCTAAGAATTAATGTACCAAAGGAGGATAAAATACTGTTCTATGAAGAGTTTATGGAAAGATTAAACAATTCCTCTTATGAAAATTTATGTTTGATGAGAAATTGGAATGGAGTGATTTTGAAGAATTTGGCTACTAAGGTTTCTAAAGTAGAGATACTAACAAGGAGTTTTAGGATCATAATTCTGTGAGTAAAATTTCTTTTTGGACTGATGGATAAACAGTTGGAAAAATGCGATGGAAGCATAGCGAAATTGTTATTTGAACAAAGATGGAAAGATTTGGCAAGATCTACAATAGAGAAAGGGTTGGTGAAAACAATGGAACTTGCTGAGTTGATCGATTTGATTTTTAATTTTTAATCAAACGACAATATGTTTATTGCTCACTTGAAACCCATTATGGGCTTTTTTCATAAAACAGAACAAAATGAATAAGAAAATGGTTTGGATAATTAGAAGAATTCAGTACAAAGAAGAAAGTCATGCTATAACTTTAGTGAAATAATAAATGTATAATCATACTTATAACTATAAAGAAGATCAGAAAACACTTGTTTATATATTTTTTCTATTTTACTTTTTTTTCCTTTCTTGCACTTTTAGCTTTCTCTTTGATTTTTTTTCTTTTTTCTTCCTTACTTTATATTAGTTTGGACTGGTTTTTAATATTCCTCTTTAACACTTTAATTACAATTATATAAAAACTGCAAGGAGTATCATTTTGGCTATATAAGATACATATTGAGAACATTACACTTAATAAATGCATTTTGAGCATTCCAAGTATTGCTTTGTTGCATTATATCGCTGATATCACCATGGACCAACTTTCCTGACAGTACTATCCTACATAATTTGATGTGAAGGATGGGCAGAAATGGCTACGCTCAAATCCCACATTATTAAAGGGCCCTCCAAAACAAGGAAGGCAAAGATAGAAAATTATTTATAGAAAAGATTTTGTCCTTGGCATTGTACTGAGACAACCTGTCATAGTATCAGTGTTAGATAATTACCAACAGTCCTGAAATGCCGGTGAACTGTGACATCTATTTTTGTGTACCACCTTCAAACTGATAACTGCTTCCACTATTGATAGAGAGGTTGCAGAACAATTACTTGCTGCTTCAGAAACGTTAAAAGAAATGATGAGTTTCATTGTGTGAAAAATCATTTAAAAGACATTCTGTCTCACTTTCTGTGTACCAGTATGTGCGTATGTGCGTGTCGATGTATACCTATACACTTTTAACATATGACTTAAGGAATGCTTTGTGTTTTTGTTTGCTTTGTTTTCATTGTAGCTTAACAAGAATTACATTTGTATAACTTGTGTTAGAGATGGCCAAGAGTGATTTTACATCAGGAAGGTGAAAAATTTTTGCCCAGGTCCTACTTAGGAGCAGATCTGCTTTTTTTTTTTTTACTCTCAGTGGATCCAGAGCAGGACAAATGCCATCTTCCATAAACTCCAGTTAAAGTTCTACTCTATGCTTTAAATAGAAATCAAGCAAGAGTCTAGATCCTTGGCTTCTAGTCTAGTTTAAATCTAGCAAAGGTCTAGATCCTTGGCTTCCTCTTTCTGTTTGCCACAAAAACTACAGCCCACATAAACCTGAAATGTGACATTATGGTTATTATACTGATTGTTAGATGTACATCCCATCTTTTATTCAAGAACTCAATGAAGCAATTTCTCCTTTGCAGCCCAGTGTGTATAATCACATGGACATGTGATGCAAACACTAAAACAGATTGTATTTGTCTAATCTGTACATCCCACTTTGGTACATTTAATTTCAAAATATTAAGAATTTGTTTTAAGTTTCTTTTATCTAGAAATATAAGATACAATAAAGTTTATAAACAGTTGAAAGTTAATTAGGATTTGTGTTGTACATATTCAACTGATCAGTTCCAAGCCTTCCTGCAGAACTTCTCCATCCTTATTTGAAAGTCTGTAGAAGTTGGGGTACAGGAATGGTGGGCAGTAAGCTTGCATGTACAAACTAGTCCTACACTTGTATCCCATATATTGTACATGCAGGCAGGATAGCTGCAAACTTTTATAAAAGATGCCAACCAGATTTATTAACAAGGAGAACAAACCAATAACAATAATAGTTATTGTTATTAATAGTTTATTTCACTGTGTCTATGTGTATTCTCATAAATCCAAGTCATGTCTTATAGCAAAATTGCAAAACAAAACAAACAAAAACTTGCACACCAAATTTTAAAAGGCAACTGGACTTTTTATTTTTAGATGTTACAGAGAAACATTTTAACTCCAACCTAGGAGTCTTCTTCAGTCTTATATAAAAGAAAAAAATATAATATACTATAAAAACACATTTCTCAAAGGGGAGGCAGGAAACTGAAATCTAATACCCTGGTTCTCATGTAACAAGCTGAAAAAACAAGACATTGGCAATAAAGAGAAAGGTCTCAAGCTTTCAGTTTAATCACCTCTCCTCTAGCCAAAGGTTGGTTTTGCATGCAAGTGGGGTTGTGAACACGGAGCAATTGAAACCTTGTCCTACCCCCTTGTTGACTGAAGGATTTACAGTTTTAATGCAAATGCTTTCTTTTATTCCTCTTGAAAGTCATTCTCTATCAAGAATTTGAAATCTGCAATCTTGGATGGAATGTTCTCTCTATCTAAGATGTAAATTTACAGCTGATGTCTCTGATTCTACAACAAATGGAGGAACCACCTGTATCCTGCAGTCCCCACTCAGACTTAGGGGCCAACCTTC
The DNA here is from genome assembly GCA_032468055.1 of Acrochordus granulatus. NCBI lineage: Eukaryota > Metazoa > Chordata > Lepidosauria > Squamata > Acrochordidae > Acrochordus > Acrochordus granulatus. Next base: position 53,113 of record JANHZU010006657.1, on the reverse strand, counting down.
CTTTCTTCTAGGCTATCTTCCAATCAGCTGATTCATCTGCTCCTATTTTCACAGTGTAGGAGAAAGTTCAGTTCAGTTGAGCTTTTTACTGAGATAACTGATTGGTTTTGGCAGCATTTCTATCCAGATAGGATGTGCTGTTGAGCAGATAGGAATTTGGGGCAAGAGCTTCAACTAATTGGCTATTGGCAAAATATTTCTATTGGGGAAAAAAGCTTTTTGTTATATGCAATAGAACAGCTAAAGTCAGATATAAAAATAATGTGTGGGGGACGAGACTTTGTATAGGAGTAAGTATGGGTGTATAGAGGTGTAATGGGGTTGATATGTTTTGGCTTGTCGTAAAGCTATCTTCTCTAAATTAATGTATAATTAATGTATAAACAAAACTAATTTATAAAATAAACTAATTATTTTAATTGATGCTTCCAGCTGTGACCCAGGTTTTATTTGAGTCCAATTTGTAATTTGCAAGCCTTTTCATTATTGCCTGTTTCTCTCTGAAATTTCTTCTTGAGTGACATACAGAAGACATTCAGAAGTTGGATTAGAAACAAGATTCTCCTTTTGGATGAGCAACCAAACAAACACACACTCTTGATTATTTCATAACTACTCTTTCTGTATCACTAAGAGAATCTGGCCACCTGAATAATCAAAATGACAGGTGTAGTACCTTCACTTACTGAAAAAAACCCTAAAAAAACCCCTAATTCTCCATTCAGAGGAAAGATTAAGCAGAAAAAAATGTTTTATTTACTGATTTTATATCCATCTCAATAAAAAAAGACTCTGAAAGGTTTGCAGTACATAGCAAATATGTATTATATAGATATAAATAGCCAGGCCAACTGTTATGCCTTTGGTGGTAAATCCACTTTGACTGTAAGAGGTACTTTCAGCTTTTTGTGCTTACCTCCCAGCATTTTAATCTCATTTGACATTTGAAACTGCTTCACCCACCTCTGCCCTTTACCTAAAAGTTCTTAAAATAGAAGTATAATTTATAATTTTACATGTGAAATAGAAGTATAATTTATAATTTTACATGTAAATCTTTTGACTAAGATGTTGGACTTGGACCTAGGAGCCCTAGGTTCCAGCCCATATTTGACAATAGTGTTTATTCAGATTCTTTGGGCCATCATTCTTTCTCAGGGATTGTTCTGAGGTTCTGTCTGTTCAGTTTGAACTCTTAAAGAAAAGGGAGGAGATAAATGCAAATATTATTTACGATCTATTATGGGAGTATCACCAAGGTGTTTCTGAGACACAAATTCTAGTTCATCTTAAGCCAAAGCTCACTGGGAGACTTTAAACTACTTTGAAGTTATGTCCCTTTGCCCAACCTCCTTTATAGGAAAGTTGTTACAAGAAGAAATGACAGTATATGGAATATAAGTATCCAAAAATGAAACCAATTGAAGACCTCTTATTGAATAAAAGGATGAAGCACACAAGCTGAATTTTTTTCAGATTCAGATTCTGATATTTTATTGATCAAGCATGATTAGACATGAAAGGAATTTGGCTCTGGTACATTAGCTCTCAGTGTAATTGCAAGGCAACAGTAAACAAAATAATAACATAAACAAATAAACAAAATTATGTATTCAATGATAAAATGTGCATCCAAAATGTGTAGGCACTAGAAAGAAAACATAGGAAAATATAGAATTGGAAGCACAATTTATTGATAAGTATGTATAAACATTAGACAGAAATCATATAGCATGAATTAAGTGTGCAGCTGTGTCTGGTTGTTTTGGTGTGTGATACTCTATAATGCCATCCAGAGGAAAGAATTTCAAACAATTTACGTCCAGGATGTGAGGGATCTCCACCCTTCTCTTGACCCGCATAATATACAGGTTCTTCATGGAGGACAGGCTAGCTGCAATTATTCTTTCTGCAGTCCTGACTGTTCATTGGAAACTGTATATATCCGACAACTATAGGGGTACAAAGGACAGACTCAGTAATTCTCTGTAGAACTGTATCAGCAGCTGTTGAGGCAGGTTGACTTCTGAGCTGATGCAGAAAGTACATCCTCTGTTGTGCCTTCTTAATGATGGTACTAATGGTACCTTCATTAAGTACTAATGGTAGCCTGTCCGTTTCAAGTCTTGAGAGATAAAAGAGCCCCAAAACTTGAAGGACTAATACCATGTTGCTGAATATGACAAGAAGGGGTAAAATAGGAGGACTCTTCCTAAAATCCATTGTCATATATTTGAATATATTCAGCTTCCAGTTGTTTCAAATGCACCACAGGGCCAGTTATTCAACCTCCCATCTATATGCAGACTCATAACCATCTTGAATGAAGCCAATGACCATTGTATCATCCACAAATTTCAGAACTTTGATAGAGTGGTCCCCAGAAATTCAGTTGTTGGTGTAGAGGAAAAAGAGAAGCAGAGAGAGCACACAACCCTGAGGAGTGCCCGTGCTAATTGTCCACATACTTGTGTAATTTTGCCTAGCCTCACCTGCTGCTCACCTGTCTGTCAGGAAGCTGGTTATCCAGTTATACACTATATAACTGTGCTGGCAAACACAGTGAACTGGGTTAGTTTAAAGTGAAGAATGTCTGGAAGTGTGGTGTTTAACATTGAGCTGATGTCCACAAAAAGGACCTGTGCATAGGTCCTTTGGGAGTCAAGATGTAGCATCATCTGCTGACCCATTTGCCTGATAGGCAAACTTCAGAGGGTCCAACAGCAGATCTGTGATGACTCTAAAGGCAGCACCAGCCTCTCAAAAGTTTTCATGACTACTGATGTTAAAGCAAAAGTCTATAATCATTCAGCCCACTGATGGAGGCTTTCTGAATAACTGGGATGATGATAGAATGCTTAAAGCAAGATGGAACATCACACAGCTCCAGTGATCTATTGAAAATCTGTGTGAAAATAGTGGCCAGTTGTGCAGCATAGGTTTTCAAGAAGGAAGGGGTCACACCATCTGGGCCTGCTGCTTCCCTGATTTTTTGTTTTTGAAAGAAATTTCAGATATATTTTTCAAAAATCACTAGAGGTGGGGGCCAAGAGCAAGTAAGGATCCAGGAGGAAGGATGATGTGGTTGTATCTGCTGTTAATTTATGTGAGATAGGGTAGGTAGTGGTAGGTAATGGTGGCCATTTCTCAAACCTTCAGTAAAACACATTCAAGTCATCTGCCAGTTGATGATTCTCTCTAACAAAGGATTGTGGACGACTGTAGCCAATGGTGTTCTGTAGGGTTCTGAGATGGATGAACCAAAAAAAGATGGAACTTGTGGCATGGAGGTGCAAAGTTGATTTCATAATCTGGCCCTTCTTGACCAGCCTTGTTAAGGCATATGCTTGAAAATGTGCATTCTTGATTTATCAAAACCAGCTCCAGTTTTTCTAAGCATGTGTTTTTCAACAGAAAACCAACCAACTAAAAATATTTTCAGAAATTAATTGCAAGATACTTGATGTTGCTTTATTTCAGTTTTTATCTAGGATAGTTGATTTATTGTGTTTTCTCTTTTTTATATTGATACTTGGGATCTCCCAATTATATTTATAAATCAAGCTGTAATTTTCTAATATATCAATTCTATTTTAATACAGTAGAACCTTGAAAGACGAGCACCTCACAAGATGAGATTTTCGCAAGACGAGCAAAAATTTTTATAAAATTTATTCTGCTTGACAAGCAGCAATTCGCAAGACAAGCAAGCTTCATGTGGTGACTTACGTGTCAGTGAGTTCAGGCAGCAACCGCACAAGAGTTCTGTCGACGCTGTCGCATGCAGTTTACTCTATTACTGTCCATGTGCTGTACTATGAGACGTTGCTGAGGGAAAAGGGGAAAGGCCCTTTTGCCTTGAGTGGCAGCGACAGTGGATCCTCTGAGCCAGC
>JANHZU010006657.1:7553-41561 GCA_032468055.1 Acrochordus granulatus | reverse complement strand
TGCTGCAATGAGCTGTAAATGTGAAACAGTTGCCAAGTGTCCCCAAAATGCAATTACATGACTGCAGAGACCAGGAGCAGCAGTTGATACCTGTATCAAAAATGAGTTTGCTTCAGTCTCATTTACCACCATCAAAAAGTATCTTCTGACAGATTAATCACAGGGCATGGCATCCTAGTCTAATATGGCTGTAGATCAAGCATCTCTCTCTTGGGGAATATGTCAGAGTTGTAGCTAAAAGAAAAGTCACACAAGAAAAGAGTCAGACATTTTCCTAATTTTGGGCATTATGGAATTGTAACATTTTACTTTGGACATACGGAGATGAGCACTGCTCCCTAGAGTCAGACACAACTGAAAGGGGGGAACTTTACCAAACCTTTTTTTGGAGATATGGCCCAAAATTTGTTCACCACTGTTCTGTTCACATTACACGCATAGAATAGCTGTGAGTCACAATTAAATTTAAAGTAAGACTCTCTCAGCTACACAAGAATTACACTGTTCACAGTTTGGGGTGTGTATAATTAATCTGAGTCAGATTGTTGATCTAATGTACATGAAAGCATCAACTTCTCTTTGTTTCAATGTCAAACAAAAATGAGGTCAGTCTGGATGGGACAGAACAAATTCTCATCCTTATAATTCCAGCAAGGACACCTTACAAGCGCTTCATTTTAATTCCCCTGCTACAAATGCTTTTAATGGCTTTTTGGCTGTTTGCAAGTGACTGATCTAGGGTAAGCCCGTTTTATCCATCTGCTCTGGGAAAACTCGATTCTCCCCCCCCAAATAGTGCAGTATGACTCAAAGTATTACTTCATGCTTTGTTATAGCTTCCCTTGAAGTTTTCTTTCAGTCACTAATATTGCCACCTTTCAATGTGCATTTAAATGAAAATATACTTTTGTTGAACCTGCTGTGGTTGGACAGACAGAAATACTTTAAAAGCTTCTTAGATTGTGTGTGTGTGTTAATGTGTGTGTGGGGGTATGTGTACAATGATATAACCGTTTTTGTCCACATTGCACAATAATTATTAAAATAAATAAAACGGCAAAGGATTCTTTAATTAGCCTGTATCAGAAGAAAACCTATGGTGATTGAATATATGTTTTAAAAATATTTTGTTTTCTTCCATTTGTAACAGAATTTCTTTTAAACTTCTTATTTTAGTAAACAAATAATTTTATTCATTATGAATATTATCTCTCCAATAGATGAGATGAGACTTCTATCAAAAAATTAAGAAATCCATCAATCATATGCCGAATAGTATTCTCAAAGGCCTTTGAGATAATTGTTTCATGTCGGTTTGGGATCTATTCTTTAGTAAAATTTTAATTGATCTGTTTTAGTTATTTGAAATTTAAATTTAATGCAGAGGCATTTAAATTAAATGCATAAAACAAGTGCCGGCTCTGAGCCAGAAATGGCCCACACACCAAAGCTTTGAGTGCAAGTCCCAATCAAAATTTATTTCTCTTACTTTTTTTGCTCTCTCTCTCATACACAGACTGTTGAATTATAGTTGTAATATATTTGAAGAACACTATGATATCAGGAAGCTGACTCATAACATAGCCATTCTTCTACCATTCTTGTGTTTATCAATAAGAGTAGACAAGCATATATGAGTATTCTTAAATAGGATGTCTGTGTATATTCTCATTAATCCAGGTCATGTCTTGTAGCAAAATTGCAAAAAAAAATCGCAAACTTTCTTAAAAAGGCAACTGGACTTTTATTTTAGATGTTTCAGAGAAACATTTCAACTCCTGTCCAGGAGGTCTTCCTCTCTCTCAAATGAAAAAGGGGAAAAAATGGTAAGGATTATCTTAAATAGGATATATTTAATAGATTATTATCAATGAGCAGATTACATGTATGACTATATTTAAAAGAACTATACCATCCTATGACAATTATTTTATTCCTTTATCATACTAATTGCATCAGGGATAGATAAGTTATGAATCCCCTGATATTTTTATTCTGATTCACGTTAATTTCTACTTTAAGAGTTAAAGTATGAAAATCAACACAAATCCCATTAAATATATATTTAAATGTGCATTTTCTACAAAATATACAGTTCTGAATATATGTTCTTTTATGTGTGGACTCATCATAACTGAAATGTGCGAGCTTTCTGATATAAAGGATTGTCCTTTATAATAAAGGATGCATGGTCACTATAACCATAACAAAGGAGGCAGAAGACATTCTTCATCTTTCTCGGATATGGATAAATACCTAAAGTGCAGAGCTGCCTTCTGAATCATGAATGCCTTGGTCTGAGAGATACTTAGGATTCTGTAACAGCATCAGAGATTAGTCACATCTATCCAACTTGGTGGAGATATAAGACTGCACCTTTTTATATGTTAGTCACCCCCGTGCAAGAGACCTTTCTGAAGAGATTACAGGCATAGTGAGAAACATGAAGCTGAAGACTGCTTAGCTGAAGCCAGGGAAAGGTTATATGAAAACAAGATTAATTGTTTTTCTTCTGAATAAATCACATAAAGAGGATATTATGTTCATAAATAATGTGTCCATTCTTTTAACTGTTCAGAGAATGAGGAAGTGGTGCATTTGTTCATTGTGTTGAAGGTTGCAGTTCCAAATGTTAAATAATTCTTCTTCCAGGTTCAGTAGGTGAATATTTTGCCTGAAAGATACAGTAGCTGAGAATTGTAGTGAAATCCAAATTGTTTTTAGAATACTTGAGATTCTTAGTGCAACTTCAGTTACAAAAATGAAGTAATGAATATCACAATAACATAAACATAACAACATTTGTTCTTGTTCTCTTTAATTAGTTTGGCCAAAAACTTACATATATAATCAGCGTGATGCTACTCAGTTCAGGGCTTTTAAAAAGAAACTTCACCTATCTTTCTAATATTGTGGCATTTGTAGAGTTGCTTATGTATGAAGTTGCAATATTTACATCTTTCAGAAAGTCAGAATTCCAAACTCACTATCTAATGGTATTTTTACCATTATCAAATCAAACAAATTCAGAGATTCAGATTATGTCAACGATTTCAGTCACATCTGACCCAGTCCACAATTTCCTAATACTGAATTATAGTCCTTATTCTGTGTTTGATGTGGGAAAACACCATAGAAGTTTAAACTGGAAATGTTGAACTTCTTTCAAATTTATATTTTAAATGTGCTCCATAGCTCTCTACAATATGTCACTGATAAATTATCAATTATTTAAATCACTTCTTCCACATGGACAAATTATTTTCCAAGGGCAATTTAATATAAATTAACTGAGTCATTTACAAAGTGTGTATCTTTGTAAATCCTTGCTGTATTTTATCTTTTTATGTACTACAGGAAACCTGTTAATAAACCACTAGCAGTCCATTTTAAGTTGTTATTAATGGGTCCTGTCAGCCAAACCAGACAAGAAATATGACAGGATGAACCAATTCTTCTTTACTGTATGGCTACATTAATAGAATTTTGCAAATCTGAAAATACTGACGTTCCACTGCTCCTTTGAACTGCTTGATCCATTAGGAGGGTTCTCCTAATTTTTTTTCTCTGACCCTTCAGCCACTGGGGGCACCTGCCTCTCTTCTCTGATTGTTTCCCAAGCAGAATTTCTTCCTCTTGTTCCCCAAGATAATCCACACATTCTGTTACAGGTACAACAGGATCACTCATTAAACCAGTATTGCATATAACCAATATTATGATTAATATAATAATACCAAATATTAATACAACAGATTTTAGTATCCCTGTTTATTTATTTGCTTGAAGGCTTTTTAGCAGTGTACAAGGTTATGCAAATAACAAGCACTCCTACACTTTGCCAGACTGACAGCATTAAAATTTATGGAATCATTTTGGTCAAATATTTCTACATTATTGTTTATGAAGTGTTAGGGATTATTTGAGACTTCAACAACTTGGATGTGAATTTCAGTGATAACCCTGTGACTTTATTCCCATATAAAAATAATGCTTTAGAATTATTTATCCATATTGTATATAATAAATATATACACATTTTTTCCTTTGTATCAGCATGTAAGACTGATGAAATAAAACCTGTGACCCCTTAAAGGGAGACAAATTTATTAGACTATAAGTTTTCATAGATGAGAATCCATTGACACCATAATTATTTATGAGTGTGGGAGGCTTCATTGAATTATTCTAAATTAAATCTTCATTGATTTCAATAAAGGGATGACATCTGCATGGGAGGGTCAGTCCTCTGTGCTGAAATACATAGCCTAACTCAAGCCAAGGATATTGGTTAGGATATATATATTTAAGGATCAATTGCTGAAGTTGGCAAATATCGTACTTAGTGAACAAACATGTGGATTATAGATGGATTGTGTGTCATTTGCTGAGTCAGGTGTTACATGCATTTATATCTCTATCTGTCTTAAGAGGTTTTTGACATCTGAGAACACATTTCAATATTCTCTACCATAAATGGAAGCAGAAAAAATGGGGGACAATTTCTCCACATATCTTCTGAGGAAGGAGATTTTTTTCAACAGTTTCTCAAGCCCAATAGTTCAATCATAGCACTCTTACAGAAAAAAAGCCCAAGAGAGGAATCATTTCTCATAAATTTCAATCTTTCCTTGAAATTCAGTCAAAGGGTAATCACCAGCGAGATTATAGGTCTGAAATAAATGCTTGCACAATTCACACATAAAAAGGTAATGTTTCCCCCTACCAGTCATGTCCGACAATAGGGGTGGTGGTCGTCTCTGTTTCATAGCCAAAGAGCCAGTGTCGTATGAAGATATTTCCATGGCCGTGTGACCGGCATGACTATATGCAGAGGCCCATAGAACACAGTTACCTTCATACGGAATCGACAGTACAAACTTGCATTTTTACATGCTTTTGAACAGCTAGGTGAGCAGGAGCTGGAGCAAGTAACAGGAGCTCACCCTGTTACATGCCAGTGCTTGGGTCTCAAACTGCTGAGCTGCCAACCTTCTGGTTGACAAGCCCAGCATCTTAACTGCTCAGCCACTGCATTCGTCCTACAATTCACATATACCACATGGTTATCCCTTAACTCATTAAGTGCAAGGGTACTATATTCCATCCATGAATCTAAAAGTCTTTTTGAAAGAATTTCTGAAACAAATTCTTTGTCATTTGGCATCTAATTTAATGAAACTTGATTTAAAAAAGTAGAAGTGCTCTAGCTGGCAATCATAATTAAGGCATCAATGTAAATAACGAAGAAGTAAATCCCACAATTAATTCTTAATAGAAGGAACAAATCTAGATTTGATAAACGAATGGGCAAGAGCCATTTGGTTGTTTGGTGTTTTTCCATTGGGTTCATCTTTTCAATCCCACAGCAATGTATCATGAAGGCACACTTCACTCCCAGCAAATTGATAAAACTGTCTCATTGTAACTTGAGAGGATTGTACCTTTGGGTTGAGATGGATGGAGAACTGTTACAGTGGCCAAGAAACATAAGAATGGCACATTAGGTTAGGCTAATGGAAGGAGAGATGGGACTAGAGTCATTTTGGATTGTTGAAACTATTTATTTATGTTCCCTTATCTCCCACCACACAAAGAAAGCTTAAGGCTTTGTGAACAAGTTACCTGAGCAGTTGGGGTCTTCAAAAATACTTTTTAACTGGACCTATGGCTAGAAAGCTGTTTCAATTTCTGAGGCCACAGTTTTCATGACCGATAGCACACTGTTTAGTTCACTACCACATTGATATACCATTAGTTCTTTTCCTTGTTTTATTCATTTTATCCTAACAGCAGTTGGGCAAAAAACATTGATTTTACTGCTGTCAACATACAAAGGTAAAGATTTCTCCTTTCTATCGTGTCCAACTCTAGGGGGCAGCGCTCATCTCTGTTTCATAGCCAAAAAGCCAGAGTTGTCCAAAGACACTTCCATGGTCATATGGCCAGCATGACTATACACAAAGGCGCATGGAATACTGTTACCTTCTCACCAATTTAGGTGGTACATATTTATCTACATGTATTTTGCACGCTTTTGAACTGCTAGGTTGGCAGGAGCTGAGGCAATAGAAGAACCTCAGAGATTAAATCATTTTTCATATTAAGGCAAAGAAACAATATTGGTTCTCCTTTAGGACAATATTATTTTATCTTGAAATCTCAGGCAGTGGTTCCAAAGCCCAAGAAAACTCTGGATACTACTGCATATACAATAAGACTTCTTATAGCACTTCTAGTTGAGGAACAAGTCCAAATAAACTAATGTGGTATAAAATAAATAAACTTCACTTAAATTTCAAGGTAGGAATACAGAAGGATATGTTTGAAGGGGTGCTTCCTGAATTATTTGCACAGCCCTGATATTTGTTATATGTGTGGATTCCAAAAATATACAAATGAATACTTACAGGTTAAAAATAAAGCTTGCTTCCTCTCATATGCATATAGGATCCATGTATAAAGAGTAGGGTAGAGTTTAGCAAGACACAAAATTCTGGATGAATATTTCACCTAATTGATTCATTCTTACAAATAGATTTTGTTATTATAGATGTATATTATATAGATGTATATTACACACTGCAGACTCAGTGCCCCCTCTGTCAGACCAGACATCAGGGACACTAGTGTTTCATGAAGAATGGAGTGATTATAAGGATACAGTACATGATTGGTTCAAAGTGAACCCAAATTTAATTTTACAAGGAAACAAAGACACAGTTGTCATCAACTGCACTGTTTATGGCACTTGTGGTCTTCCGCTCTAGATTAAGCCATGACTGAAAGATAAATTTCCACATGTTGGAGGAAATATTCCTGGTTTGGAGTACTAAAGTATAATCCAATGCAAAAATGCTTTCCTATTCATTTCAAAGTGATAAACAGCAAAAAACGTGAATAATCTTCCTCTTAAAGGGATCGCCAAGTTCTCTGTATTCTTTATAGCTTTGGGACTTCATTGGGATACACATACATTTCTGCATCAAAAAGTGCATTTCAGACTCAGGCTCATTTCAGACTGCAATACAATAGAATGGCAATAAACCCATTGTCTGGGTTTATACAAGACTCTAAACCTGGATTGCTGTGTTCATATATCATGCTTGCTTCCCCAAATAAACTATATTATCATCTAATGTAATAGCCTAGTTCACCCAGCATGCTGAAGTAATTTTTCAACAGTCCAACTCACTCTACTTTATTTCAGAATGGTAGACATTCAAAATGCATTGAAATGTCCAATGATCTTTAATATCTTTTTTACATATTTATGTAAAAGAGATATGCCTTATAGCCTAAAATAATTTAATAAATGTAACTTCTGAAAAGTAGCAGGTGACAACAAAAACAAACAACATTATCAGAATTATTCTGAGTCAGATCACAACTTTTAACAACCTTCTTAAAGGAGCATTTATTGGATTCCTCCAGGTTCTTTGATTTAATGTTTGTTTCAGCAGTTTATGGATTTATAAATCTTGGAAAAATGTAATTGTTATCTGCAGCTAAAAGAGACTGAAATATCTGACATCAATTACCTTTCGCAATCTTATTATTCACTAGCCCTTGATATCATTTATTTAGGATGAAATTGCAAACTCTTTGCATGTAGAAATGCTGACATGAATTAAATGATGGTGACATGGAAGACCTTGCTATAATTAAGGCATCATAGTAATTAGGACCAGGTATTATTATGAAGTAATTTGATTACTATTTTTCAAATAGTAACAACAGCAGGAATTTTTTTATACCTTGAGACAAACCCAGCACAGCTGGACAGATATTAACTATTGATGTGGTATTGTTACAATTAGTATTTTGAATTCCAAGGCTTATAGAAAACCACAATAAATGATGTAACTATCAACAAGCTCTCAAGGACAGAAAGAATTTGAAAAGATTAACCATAATTTATTTGCTACATCTTTAATCTACTGCACCAATATTATTGAAAACATTACTTAGCCTCCAGTCCTAAGACTTATTTCAAGATAGTTCTAGAGGCTGAGTTGTTTGTATGTATAGGCATACATGCCTACACACACAAATGTGTTGCAATGTATATGTACAAAAAATATCATTAAAAATGGTTATATGCAGAATTAGCCATTCTTAGAGCATACCCATTAAAAACAGAGGGTTTTAAATCACTATAACTAAATTAAATGCTGTTGATTTTAGTGGCTGTATTTACACACAATATATAACTAAGTCATGAAAATATGTGACAATTATAATCACATTCATAATAGGGAATTTGTTCATTTTGCAGCTTTGCCTATTTTGCAACCCAACTCATTTCATTAGTTTCTATTGTGAAAATCAAGAGATTGGGTTAATTCGGGGACAAAATTAAGCATGTTGTGTGAATATTTTTTTTCAAGTCAATCTTGATTTCTGAGAAATACATGCACTCATCTGTGAAGTTTTATTTGTAACATTTTTGGAAGTTCTGTCTTCTTCCAAGGACTGAGAGATAGACACTGGTCTAAAGTTCCTTAGTTAGCTTGTATACCTAGTGAAGGACTATAGTTTTAGTCCAGAAACTTAATGACTAGGCCAAACTGGCTCACTGTGTGAACATAGCCAGTATTGTATGGTTGCTGTATCTCTTATTGTAGTCTTCCTCCACCTGAAGATGCAAACTTCTCCAATGCCAAGTATCTGCATCCAGCATAACTAATAATAGGAAAGTGAGAGAGAGTTATTATTGTTTTTCACTTTTATTTTCTGTCATTCCAACAATATTAAAAGTTTGAAACATTTTAAATGTTTAGATAAGACAACAATGGTATATCTTGTTACGATCAAATCATTCCAGATTCAGTAAGATATAATTTCACATTCTGTGCATTTAAGATTTGAATTCTATGATTTTTTTCAGCCATAATTTTTTCCAATTTTTTTTGGCCACATTATTTTTCAACTGTTGTCTAGAAGTTTCCAGTGTATACTTATTATAGATTTGGTGTTTCAGAGTAAGAATATAATCAGCTTTTTATTAATCAGCTTAACATTATTTCCCTCAAATACTCATAGTAATCCTGATTTGGGAATACATATTACTTTTTAGTTAATTATATAATTAACCTCGAAGATTTTCTGCCACAGTGATGCAACCTTTTTCAAAAATTCACCATAAAAAGCATCGTATCTTTCCATTTACATTCTCTCCAACAATTTATTGAATAATTGATAGATATATAGTTTATTCATTGAGGTTAAATATTACCAATGTACTACCTTCAACTACAATTTTTGTATAATAGCTAATAATAACCCACTGACTTCAAAAGAATCTTCCCTTCTTCCAACTCTATATCCTTAATCTTCCACAATCCAATAAGGGAAGAAGGGAAGAATTTTAGTCTAAAATATCTGGAAAACATCTGATTTGGAAAATTTGTCCTACTGCTCAGGATTCTCCCTATATTCCAGGCCTACAACAATACTGTAATTAATACAGGAAGAATAATTACTGGGATATGGAAATGCCCATAAAGAAGAATAGATTATTTAGGAAAGGCTGAAAAAAGGAGAAAAAAGTAGAGAAAAAATACAATTATAAGTTTGCAGATAAACAAATGTCCATCTGATTTTGCTAATTACCTGCTTGAGCAGAATCGTTGAACTCAAGAAGATATACAGAAAAAGAGGTGATCACTGGACTACTTTTTGGAATGTTCTTGAAGAAAAAGAAAGATGAGAGCTTTACATATTTATGTCCACCTAAACTGATCCATTGATGGACATAAATTGAGGCTTGGGATATGGCCAAAAAAGCTTAATTTATAATGTACTATAACTGACCTTGTGAGCCAATTAGAACATTATTTACAGGCTGCTTCTATCTCCTTAATGATTCTTCATTTTCATTATGAAAGGCCTGAGTCAGGTTATTTGTCCTTCACAGACTTCTAGGGGAGTGTTCTGATGCCATATATTTTAGTGGTCTGAAACTACTGAACTTGTTCAGAATAAATGTTGATCTCATTTGGAAATGGATAATTCATTTTCTGGAAGAAAGATCATTGCCTTTTTTTGTTCCATGAATGTTTTACTATACCCTTTCAATTCAACTTTTGAATGACCTGCCTTCATAATAATGAATGATATGATTCAATCATCAACACAGTTAATGTTGGTTGTTTCATTCAGGATTGTGCCTAAAAGCAAGAATGAGCAGACTTTGGTGCCTAGAAACTAATCTTAATATTCCAGTAGGCCACAGACCATGATCATTTGAGATCATAATGCTTAGTGACAATCCAATATTTTTCCATTATTTCAACTTATTTGGGAATTTGTAGTGTTTGGGGCAATATTTCAGTATTAAGTTTAGTTTAGAATTAAATCAACCTGTTTCACACATCCCTGTTTATCCATCATTTTAAAACTGTATGTTTCACACCTTAGCATTGCATGAAAAGGCCTATGGGAACCGATTGCTGGGAATTATTTCAGACGGGAATCCTATCCTACAGAAAGAAGGGCAGGGATGTAATGCAGTTTTGGGGATGTGGGTTGCCCATTCCTGCTTGATGTTGGGTCCAGTTTGCTTCATGTCCATCACTCTTTTATCAACTGCAGATGCCTTTGTATCAGGTTTGAACATTTGCAACATTTTTTAAAAAACTTAGAAGATTATATAAGTCAAATATTAGACTGTGGTGTGAAAATCGCCTTCTTATTTTTTAAGAACCAGCAATATCTACTTATATATGGAAGGACAAAACATCAACTCCTTTAATTACATGAACAATCCTTTTTCTTATTTCTAGAAGCTGCCTGTGTATGATTCACCCCTTTGAAGTACCAGTAGTTGAGAAGATGTTTTTTAATGATCCGTTGCCCTGACCTTTCCAAGAGAGAGATTTATTGGCAAGATCCATAGAGGCCTTAAAAAGAAAATTAAATAGCTCACCACCAATATTAACTAGAAATCAGAGTTAATAACAATGAAAATGTAATACATATGGCTTTGAAAATTCTAAGTGAAGACTCTGTGTTCAACATGCTACAGATGACTGAACTGCCTGTACAATATGAAGTGAAACACAAATAAATTCAGTCAGGGCATGGAAAAAGCACTTCTGCAGCTGCAGAATAATAAATGTGTCAAGTCCCTACAGATCAGATTGGTAAAGGTGAGCTCTCCCTCCTCCACCTAGAAAAAGAGATAGATTGGCATTCTAGCAAAACAAACTTTCAGAAAGCTTTATAACTGGTAAGCTTTTCCCTATTCCCATATTGTCGTGCTGTGGCTGTCTTGGTGCAAGATGTTTAAAAGAAAGAGCTGCTTGCTGAAAAGCTGGGAGAAGCATCAAGACTGAATTCCTTATTTATCAGTAGAGCTGCCCATCTCACATGAAGTGACTCTGTATCTGATGAAAGGATCTCCCTTCTCTACTGTTCAAGGACTGAAATTGTCACTCAGGCCTTTCAGAGAACTTATAGAAGAAATTAATTAGAAAGCACAGACATCATGAAAGATAGAATGCCAGGCGCAGTCGTTCCAAGACCTTCCACGATCACATTTAAAATCTAAGCCCATTTTCAATCCATAATTTGGAATTTCACTACCATCCTCATCACACCTTCTCAATTAAACATCTCATCTATTCTAGAGTACCTTTTGATGTCTCTCTTCATTTCTTTTCGATTCAGTTTCCTGATGGTGATTTTTTTAAAAAAATCAAACCATTAAATTGAAGCATTTTCTTCTCCTCCTCTCTGCCATCAAGCTGCCCATTCCTGTGTTCAGAAAAAGAGCTCAAGTAGGCCAATTCTGACTGTGGTTAGCCTCAGTCCTGGAAAAGTTTGACATGATTGAAGAGAGGTTATTTATAGGTGGAACATTTGATGGCACAGATCAATTTGGGAGACCCAAATGAAGAGCCTGCAGAACTGGAGATCAAAGGCAGGTAAATAGGACTGGATTGAAATTGAAGGCTTCAGGACAGACATCATGGATGTCTGATCATTTATAAAATTTTGGCAGGCTTCACAGTACTGGGATTTTTATATCCTCCAGATTAAATTTTGTAAAAGTAAATAATCCCAAAATATAACAAAACTGCTTTGAAAAATTTCCCTCCATGTGCATTATTTATCAGTTTTCATAAGTTATGCCCTTTACAATTTCATCTTCAGCAGGAATTCAGGTGCCATAAAAACATGGTACCTGCAGAACCGTTAGCATTTTATTTCCCTGACTATCCAATTCCAGTTAAATGCTGAAATAATTGTCCCTTGTTATGATATTTATTGGTGGGTTTACATTGTTCCTTTCCCCAAGACAGGAAACAGAGATTTGTGTCATTTGCTCCACAGTGTCATCTAATTTGTCACTGAGTTACTTGCCTTGCACATCTCCTAAGCTGGCTGATTTACTGTATTTAGTGAATACATGAAATATGAAACATGAATTCTTTCCTTCTGCATCCACTGCAATCCCAACAAGATCAATCAATTCCTTACAAATGTTTTTTTTTTGTCCCTTCTTCCACAAAGGTATTGATCTGAAATGTACAGACTGTTGTCACTGTAAATTTCACCAAGTTGTATTGCAAAATAACAAGCATGTAAAAAAAAAGGTAAAGAGACATACTTTGAAAAATTTTGTATTTATTCCAGTGAAAAGTAGTATATTTTTCCTCTGAAAAGTTTCTATATAGACTCAGTATTTTGTCCCTTTCTACTAAAAAACAAAAAGTCACAATTGATAGGTAGGATTTTCCCTACCCTCCAAATCTTACTTTAGATTTGGGATCAAGCTCTCAGCTGTGCTTAAAACAAAAACTAGTTAGGATTTGAATGGAATATATCCAGGAAATTTCAGGCAATTAAAACAAAAGGGAATAAGAGAGCCAATTTGATTTACTGGTTAAGGTAACAAACTAGCAACTAGGAGGTTGTAATTCTGATCCTGTCTTAGCCATGAAAGCCAGCTGGATGTCCTTCTCTCAGCCCAAATCATTTCATAGGATTGCTGCTGTGGGGGAAATAGGAAGAGGAACATGTGTTCAATATGGTTGTAGCCTTGAGTTGTTTAAAAATTAAAATTAAAAAATAAAAGGTGAGATATAAAGAAATAAAAGTCAATGATAAACCGCATTTGTACAATTGCGGAAAACAATTGTACAAAAGGAAACAACATGGACGGGTCCATGAAATCACCAAAACTGAGTGTAATTTCAAGAAACTTGACTTTATTTGGGCTCTCAAATAGACTGGGCAGTCTCAGCACAATTACTGTTACTTACAATTACTGTTTCAGTTTCTAACTTGAATTTGAATATAAAAAATAGCTGCATACAAAGATGTATACATAAAGAAAAATTGCACTCTCAAAGTATATATTAGGGAAAATTGCACACAGGATGGTATAGATTATGGTAACCTTCTCATGTGAAATACAATGGGCAGGAAAATTATTGTCATCTCCAAGTCTTACCCCCAAGATCTGTTATATCTATGTTTATATATTTGGATGCATGTAGTCATATATTTCATTGCATTTGAGGTTCCACAGATGCTACCTTGGAGTATCACAGTTGAAGTATGGCTGACCTTTGTTTTGTGGAATATTTCTTGCAAGAACTGCCCATGCATCTGTACCCCACTCTACAACACACAAACATTTAAAATTGGATATGGAAATAGAATTGAATGTCCTTATGCTTGAAAGAATGCAAACATCCATGATTCTAGATTCTCCATTTTTTCCCAAATTTTTATAAAATTTGTAGTTCAAAATGTTCTAGAATAAAACCTTTTAAGCATGTATTTGGAAAAAAATAATGAGGGTTTTTAAATTTATGAAATAATATTAAGTGAGATGGGACATAAGTATAATTTAATATACATGATGTAAACTGGTATCAGTGTACTCTTTTCACATCATTGTAGTTATTTATTCCTTTTCATTTCATCCTAAATCACAGTAACACTACAATGATGAATAAATGAAATCTCTAATACCACAATTGTTTCTTTGACTATCAACTAGAGAGGTATTTGTTCATTTTCCATAAGGTAATACAATGGCTGTTGTTTATTAATCAAATACACATTTCTGTATATAATGAACAAATTATTATATATTTGACCAAATAATGGTATACTAAATTTATAAAAAAAAAGAGAAGGATTAAGAGTGTAATTGAGATAAAACATTTCTGTTCAGAGGTGAGCAAGGACTTAAAAGTAAGTTAGAGCATTTTTTAAAACCCAATACACTGAAAGTCACATTTGTGATAGTAGGGGAAAGGTTCAAAACAGCACGCGTGAAATCAATCTAAAAAGTTTTGCTAGTTTTCAGAAATGGCTCTTCATCCACAGCTATTGAAAACTTTCATTATACATGTAAGTACCTTCCATTTCTCCCTTCCCCCCATTTCTGTGACTGATATTGCAACTTGTTTGGATCTGATTGAATCTGACTGAGACAGTCAACCTCATCTAGAGTTATTTGTATTGTTTGAATTATCTCAACAGCTCAGCTTCTGATTTTATTTCTTCATTTCAGTGGATAGCGAAGGAGGTGAACTTCCTAGTTTAATGGATGGAGATGACATTACTGATATTTTCCGTGAAACATTCAGATTCTCATGCAAAACTTTTGAAAGTTTTATAGAGAAAGTTGCAACAATACAGAGAAAAAGAATACAGTACTTCAAGAAAAAGAAGAGAATGCTTCAAGAGGCAGCCAGAATTAAAGAATTCACCCTAACAAATGTACTGATATATCTGGTACTAATATTATGTAGTCTTCAAGATATATAATCTAATCTCTTTTCTTCCTTCCAAAAACTTTAAATAAAAGTGTGAATAGTGAGTGGCTTTTAGAGACTGACAAATTCTTAACATCAGAGGTCTGAAGAATTTCATAGAAGGTTTACTTGCCTGTCAACTGTGATATTGACCTAAAAACTGGCTTTGCTGTATTTCATGGTGTGCTATTCAGTATGTCCTGGCTCCTTACATAAAATTTCCCAGAATTTTGCCAGATACATTCAAAGATTATTCTTTCTTTGCAATTATTGGATATTCCATGGAATTTTCCATGAACGTCCAATTTCAATATACATAGGCAATCCTATCAGCATTTAAGCACAAGTCTAAAATATGTTTCTTTTTATATAAGTAAAGACATAGCTAAACTTCTCCCATTGTAACCGATTAATTAGATAGGGTGATTTTAAGCCTAGGCCTACAGTGTCTACAGAACTCTGGTCATCCCAAAGTTGAGCTAATTTTTTAAATATAACTTTATTGCTATCTAATGATTATGTGACCAATTTAAGATAGCTCTTTGTGCTCAATGATCAATGTGGGTAATAGAGATGACACTATGGAAGAGGTAATATAATCAGCAAACTGACTTGAGTAGATTTTCTTTCTCTTGCTTTCAGTTTTCACAAAGTAAGGTCTAAGTTGATTAATTTATTCTCCTTGGAAGATGAATAGGATATTAATATATTTATTGTAATGATAATTTGTCAAATAGTACTTTCATTGGTCAAAAATCCACTATCAGGAGGATTTTCAAATTTTTGATTATGTAATGGAATAACTTTAGGTTCACTGCCATATACGTCTTCTTTTTAATATTCTAAAGGTAGCTAGCGTACTTTTAAAATAATTTGATTAATCATAATTTTGCAATTACTTTGCCACACTTTCACTGTATACCTCACATGTGAGCATGACAGGAAATAGGACAATCTCAGATTCATATTTTCAATTCAGTCACTTCTTTTATTGACAAATCAATACTATTTTGAGAAATCAAACTATTTTTGAGTAATATTTGAACATGTACATTTATCCACAGATTGATCTGTTCCATTTATGGGCTAATCTGAAATTGTTTTAAAAAATGAATAAGACTGATTGAATACAAAGTGTACATGCAAATGCATTTCAAATTAAGGATAAGAAAGACTATTTACTTTATATTTTGATATGATCAGTCTCTTTAACGCTTTATGAATTAATACTGTAGGTGGAGTAGAATATAGTGATATTTTGGCTTTTGCATTTATTTGGATTGTACAAACCTGTATAAGTGAACACTGGAAAAAAAACTTTTCCTGGGTAAAATTCTCATTATAGAGAAAAAAGTACTTCACATATATTTGGATACAAAATCCCACTGGAATTACTGGTAAAACATTTCTTGGAAACAGATACTATGCAGAAAGAATGCCTGCTTTGTTACTTGTCGGTACAGTAGACAACCTTGGCTGATCTCCCAAAACATAAGCAAGGTTGGAGCTGATAAGGACTCAGATGCCTTGGAAATCCAAGGGCTACAAGCTACACTAGGAGTTCAAGGTCACCAGGACTGGGGTAGGAGGGCAACTATCAGAAGTATCCAGGTTATAAGTACCCCCAGGTTTATCATAACTTTGAACAGTTGCTAAGTGACTGGTCATAAGTCAAGGACTATCTGTATAGCAGATATGTTGTGTCTTTTTGAGGACATGTGTTGTGTCTCCAGAAGAAGATGAGAATATGAATGAAACCTTGGATAAGAACCTGCCTTATATGCAAAGAGAAAATTGTATAAAGTTTGAAAAATTAAGAAAGAAATTTTAAAAAATCCAGAAAGTGATGGGAATTACTCTTTTTTGATGGATTTACAAAACAGATTGCTTCAATTATGAAAGAAAATCATAACAAGAATCAATAACTACTGGAATGGATTACAGACTGTGTTATATTTTAAAAAGGAAGATAAAATGTACTGTTTTGACCATGCTTAAAGTGGAACATGTTGTTTAATGTAGTTCTTTTTGGATTTATTAGCATTTTGATTGGGAAAATATGATGCACTAGATTTGCTTATTTGGTGTTTACATTTTTTGCTGTATTGCCTTTTTTCTCTGTCCTAAATGGTTAGTACTTGTGTGATTTTTTTCTTTCAAAGACGAAACTTGGTCTGTTTGTTAGATAAGCTTTAATCTTTTTTATATTAGGATGTTGAGGATTACTTTATATGTGAATAGTTTAGAGCTGAAATGTGGAATATTTATCTGAATGAGACATGCTTCTATTAAGAGTAGTTATCTCTGGAATGGTATTAGAATTTCTTTTTCTTTAAGACAAAAGTCTATTTTTGTTATGTTAAATCTTAGGTTTGTTTGTTTTTTATAGTAGAAAATTGTGATTTTTAAAATGCCTTTTAAATGGAGTTTTGCCTATAGCTAAAAGTCGAGTTGTAGAAAGTTGAGTTTTTATATTTGTTAATTAATTTTAATATTTTAGACTTCTATTTGGATTTCTTGCTGGCAACTGGATAGGGAGAAGATGTCACTTATTTGAGTTGTTTACTATTAAGAGTTTAGTTATGCAATGAAGAGTTTTATATTTGATAAATAAGAAGGGTGAAGAGATTAGGAAATTGCTTGTACTTGTCATGAGGGTAGAAAGTTGCTTTCTTTTCTTTCTCTCCTTCTAGTTTTACTATCTTTTCTTGATTTTTCCGAAGATCTTTATTAAATTACTGTACAAAAAAATAGAATAACCGAAGCAAAACAACAACAACAACAACCAAGGTTGTTTTAATAATAGCATGTTCCTTGGGTGCAATTACATACATGGAGCACCACTTTAGTATCATTGGCACTGACAAAATCACCATAGGTCAGTTGCAAAAGGCAGCTTTATTTGGAACAGCTTATATCCTGCGATGATACATTTAACGCTACCAGACAACAGCATCTGCTTATTCCAGATCCTTGGGAAAGCCTCAGTAAGTGGACAAAAATGCCAAATCCAGTCTAAACATCTGGCTGACTGCATGACCAACCATAATGATATATTCAATTATAAACCTCTGGGAGTTTTACAAATTGTTAAAAACATTTAAAAAACAAGGAATAATACAAAACATAAAAACAAAAGAGCAAAGAGGGCAATGAAAACAATCCAAAGGGGAACAAGGAAAAGAAACAAACTGGCAGAAGCAAAAAGCCACATCTTCAGGTCCTTCTAAATAGTAATAGGGTGGAGATTAATAGCCTTTTTTTTATATTAGCCTCATTCAAGAGAGCAGATGCTGCTACAGAGAAAGTGCGCTTCTGATGTTCTACTAATTGGCATGGCTTAATTGATGGAAACCAGAGTGATCCAACCTTGCCACATCAAACCAGTTGGGCAGATACTATGTGAATAACTAAAGAATCATTCTATCTCCTTGCATAGTTTCTATTGAAGTTTGTAAATTTTGCACTTTATGAATATTTCACTGATAGAATTATTGTGAATGAAATTATATCTGTTCATTCCATTCAATCCACTTTTTGAAAACCAGACTGTGATTATTATATCCATAGGGAAGCCTGCAGAAGTTGCTCTGGTAACATTATAAGGTCTTGTATTGGATGGTTTCAAAATCCTCTTGAACTGGAAGTGACCCCCTCTTTTTATTAAAAAATACTAAAGATAATACCTATTATGACTAAAGATGTAGTGACATGCAAATAAGCATTAACTCTGTGGTGGCTGCAAATAAATTATAGCTGAGATATTTGTAAAGTCCTAACATTATTTCAGAACTTTGTCACAATAAGAATATGGTTGCTGTTGTATATCCCCAGTTCTGTTCAGAGCAAAGCTCCTCACTGCTTGATATAAATTAAACTAAGAAAGCTCACAGGCTTCACATTAAAATTAAGTTTATTCACTTGACTGGCATTTGAGGAACATTAGAAATTTTATTTTATTTATGTGAGATACCTTCAACTATCCTAATTAAACCACATACCCACTTTTAAGGAATAAATAATTGTGTCTTATTAGACTTTACCAGAAAGGAGAAAGACATTAGAATATGTCTCAAATTTTGAATATGCAAATATACTTGACGAGTTTAAAGAAAAAGTGCTAGGCAGACAGCTGGAGTTATTTTCTCATTCCTTTGGTCGGGAGCCTGCAAAGTGTGATGCCCTAAGATGCTGCTAATCACTGCTACAGGTTCACAAGTTAGCCTGAAATCTATTGTGATCCTTTACTGGAGCTACTAAGAGCAAAACTGCAATCCATATAACGAACATATGTTCCCCTCCTTGAGTTATGAGTTAAAATAATAAAGGTGGGATACAAATAAATAAATAATAAATAAAATATTATTACTGCCAACATAGGCAGTGTCTACAATGCATTCTGATGCAACCAATATGTAAACAAAATATTAGAATATCTAATTCATTTTATTTCCAAAGAATAATAATGAAAAGTTAATTTAAATATATGGAATGTTTAAATTATCATCTCAGTCCAGTACACATGGAGGGTACTGAGAATGACAGCAGAAGTTTGGACAGAATGTAGAAAATACATTATATTATGATGTAAGAAAGTGGCAGGTTCGTTGATATTAGGGAAGCTCTAAAAAAAAGCAAAAAGTTATTTTTTAAATAATGCTGGTAAAAAGGAATGCTAAAAGGATCCTGAACATGTAAAGAAAATTATGTTTTCTCAAAGTCTCGCAGTAGCAGGAAACAAACTGGAAGAAACTTGTGCGCTTAAAAAAATTAGCTGCATCTATGTGGATACAGACCCTTTAAGGAACACAAGTTAGCTAAAGTTGTTCAGTCAACTGTGAATCCACCTGGTATGGGACCATGACTCCCACATTGTTCCAGTTTATAAAGAGGCCATAGTCTATTTACCAAAGTCCAAGCAAGTTAAATCCCCCTTAGTAGACCAAGCATATACATGCATAGTAAACCAAGGATACGTGTGAATATACAAAGCATAAACATTCATTTTTTGGATGGCATCCCAGTTCCATGGAAGAGATGATCTAAAAGTACCATCATGCATCCACATCTTGGCTTACGAAGTTGGTCTACTAATTTAGTCACATTATCAAAAACAAAACCAGTAAGATACGTATGGTACAACCTATTTTTAACAAATCCAAGCAGGCTTAGAAGACTAATCACTCTTTTAAGATCATTGTTTTACTTGCTCATTCTTCTAGTTTGATGATGATGCTGTGCTTAAAAATCATGGTGTTACTAAAAAGCCGAGACGTGGCAGCATGGTGGTACTTTTAGATCATCCCTTCCAGGGAACAGGGATACCATCCAAAAAATGAATGTTGTTGATACCTTTCAAATAAGATGTTCCATGCAGAAAAGAGGAAGATTAGACTCAAAGTTCTTCTTTTTATTCACAAGGATTCATTTTTGGCCCATTGGTTACATATTCCTATAAATTATTTTGTACTCCTCTGTTTTTCCCCCTAAGGGGAGGAATCATCATTCACAAATCGATGCTCGTAATAGATGTACTGTAGAACTATGTGAAGGAGTTAGTGGAACAGATAAAAAAGGACAGCCTAGTAGAATAAATCAGAGAAAATCAACTACAAGGGAGTAATTACAATGGTAACAGATGCACAGAATGATCTTTCCTCTTTCTGCATACTGACATAGCCCAAGAGCGGCTAGATATGAACTGGATGGCTAACTATTTTTGAAACTGCCTATTCCTATATTTTCCCCACTATTTTATTTACTTATAAAATGTATATGCTGCCATACTCAGAAAAGACTCTTGGTGGCTCATAGTAAGTTTCTGGAACATTCTGTGTGTGTGCGTGCGCGTGTGCATGTGAGCGCCTTAAATCAGTGTTGATTCCCGCAGACTGCCAGGAAAGTCCCCTAAGTTTTCTTGCCAGGATTTCAGAAGTGGTTTGTCATTGACTCCTTCTTAGGGTGACAGTGAACGTGATTGGCTGGCTTCATGCCTAAGGTAGGATTAGAACTCGTTGCCTCTCAGTTTCTCGCCTGATGCCTTAACCACCACACCAGACTAATTCTCTCGACGTTCTTACCGGTCCTGTTATGGATATATTTTTCTAAGTAGCCTCTTTGGCATGAATAATTCGTGACCGGAAATGCAAAGTGCATCCTCCTTATTTCAAAAGGTAACTTTTGCCAGACCTTTAGAGTTTAATATTGTTTGTGCAGCTGACCTCACAGCTTTAATTGGGATTTGATCAGTATCTTGTTTTATTGTACTTTTAAGTACTACTCCGAAGCATGCGTGAGTGGATACTTATCAAATAAATAAGGAAGTTAAATCAAATCACATTTAGTTTACCCAAATTCTCCCAGGAAATAGGATATAATTTAATTTATTAAGACTTGTTCTGCTTGCTGCTATGAAATGCAACAATGGCCTCTTACCTAAACATCTTTCGAAGGATCTATGGAAGTTAAGACTGTCAGTAGATGTTAGTCATGGTTTAGTGGAAACTCTAGATTCAGAGTCAATCTACCACCAAATACAGGCAAGAATATTTATTATTTGACATCCTGCTCTGTGCTTTTCCAGAAGCATTTAACCAGCTGCTGGATTCAATTACACACCTGATCCAGTGAGGCTTTTTTAATTTTCTTTTTCTGTTATGACTCAGCAATTCTTTTCTACAGGAGGAAAGTATATGAAAAATTGCAAACAGAGGATTAGCATTGGCAATTTAATTCAGATCTCACGGGAGTAATTTTTTTTTTCCAATGACAGTATGGGCGATAACAGTCGGGCGTATTTTAAAACACATTGACAGAATGTTGAGTGGAAAATCTATCAAGAAAATAATAGAACTTAGCTAGTTTATACCAAGCAGAGAGTACCTAACACTTTCCACTGCTGTTCTTCAGAGGTTTGGATACCTTTGAATAATTTGATTCTAATACAAGCATTCCATTAATAAGATTGTGTTATTGGGTTACAGTGTAGTGAATCTAGAAGAAGTATCAATATTGCTCAGGTTTCTTGCTCTTTTTTTGAAAAAAAAGCATGGGATACCATCTCCTGTTTCTACAGCTGCACATATGATCTTGGCTGAAATCTTATGCTTATGTTCTCACTTACTCTTTTGCTACTACGTCATTTTCCTCTTGATCAGTTCCATTTAGGAAGGCAGCACTTGTTGAAGATTAGGGCATGCACACTTCAAATGTGATGTGAAAGATGTCTTTCAGCCCTCACACAAACACAGTACCTCTCCGCTGTTCCTTAATACAGTCCTTTTTTTCAGGCTTCTAGACAAATGATGTTGTTGCTGCTTTAAAAAAATTGGCTAAATGTATCTTTCAAAACGACAACATCTTTGGTTCAGACTCATGGAGAAAGGGCAGGCTGAATAAATGAACAGCAGAAAAGTGTTATCCTTATATGCAAAATCCGAAGCTCTTCTCTAACCATTTTCAAAGCATGCACAACCCTGTGACCGATGGGTGAGAATTTGATCAGGAGTTCTTCATAAGGTTTAAGTCCAATGTGGAAGTGAACAAATCATAAGAACAAATCACTTCTTAAATGCATCCTCCAGATGAGACAGTTTGTGGCAGCATATCTTAGCCTTGGCTACTTTAAGATATCTGGACTTGGCTGAGTGGGGAATTCTACAAGGTGAAGTCCAGACATTAAAGATGCCAAGGTTGAGAAACACTGGTTTATAGAAACGAGGATCCAGAGGTTGGTTTAGGAATTATTTGAGAATCTTGCATTCTCAATCCCATTTTCGTTCAATCTAAATGTTCGTCCCAATCCAAATCAGATCTGTTGAAAATTTATCCACTGCTTTTCTGTAGTGCCAGTTCCCAATGGTCCTACTTAAAATTAATTAGGCCTGCCTGACTTGGACTACAGATACCCAAATCTTATTAGACAACAGCAGAGTGGTAAGAGTTTTCTGCATCTCTTTGGTCTTAGCCATTAGACTTTTGCAGCCCAAGCATGGTAGCTTTGAGAACAGTCACAGGTTTTATTATTTATTCATTTATTCCACATTGATCAGTCACCTCAGTTATACTATCTGGGTAGTACATAGTTAAAAATAAAAAAAATACAAAACACCCTCACACAATTCAAATGTAAACCATTAACAGTTATAAAACCTAGTCAGCCACTAGACTATATAAATGTAGGTAAAAAATTAGAAAGGATATTCCACTGTTTTCTACACATTGCACATGACGTTATCAGAACAAAAAAGCCCATTTTACCCCATGTAGTATTTCTTCCACTTTGAATTTTCAGTAGTTTAGATAACAAAGCCATAGTTTTGTTCAATCAGTGTGCAGTGTGGGTCACCACAAGTTAAGTGTCTTTCATGCATTCAGTTTCCCTGACTTTTTAACCTTGGCTAGAAATTCTTGGTCTGTGGGTAAGAAACTAAATGTGCTAATAAAAGGCACATGTTAGCTACTAATGTTCATTAGCAAATTCTGCTTAAAAGCATGTAGTCTTAACACTAATTTTATCCAATTGCATTTTAATTATAATACCTTACTTGGAGTTGCAAATATAATGATTTTTTAATATTATTATACTATTCAGCATCCAGTATAGGATTTAATCATGTAATGTAGTCAATCAGAACTAACAGTTTTGTCATTAAACTCTTTCGTCTCTTCGACCTACATATGCAGGCACACAAACATCCACACACATTATTTTTAAAGATATGGCGATAATCACCACCAGACATTCTCCAGTTTATGTATGGAGGATGAGAAGATGGCACAGAGTATCTTAACCAAATTTTTATTATTATTATTCACACCCAAAGTTTAGGATTGCTGCTGTGAATTGTATGGTTGCTGCCCTTTTGGGTGGCTAAAGTCACTGTGTTGATTTTTCTATGAACATGAAAAAAAAAAGATATTTGGAAAAGGAGTGAGGAAGAGTTAGTTGCAGCTAGTATTATGGGATTGTCAGGAAAATGGGAGAGAGAGAGAAATAAAATTGGCCTAAGAGTGAAAACAGAAACAGTGAACTGTTTTTCAGACTGTTTGAGAGCTTCCTCAGATTGAAAGTGATTTTTTTCCAAAGCACGATTGTCAAAGAGTTCTCTTTAGCAAAATTTAGTTTTTAAAAAAGGAGGCTAAATTACAAGGATTACTGCAACTAAATTATTTGACATTTAGAATGGCTATGAATAGTCTATGCAACATGCTATAACAGACACTTTCTGATTTTTTCCCCGTGATGTACTGAGGGGGCAAGTCTTTTCATTGAAAAGAGAGAAACTTTGAACCATCAGTTTACAGTATCTGGAATATTTATTAATTTTATAGACAACTATTATATTGGGTTGATATATAAAGTGAGAGAATGTTGCCAGGCTGTTGGAGGCAAAGAAGGAAAGGCTGACTTGCTTTCTTTTCATTTTGTAGCTTACCTTTTCATTTTGTCATGAGGAAGTCATGACAAGAGTAATGGTTGCTTTCAAAGACCTGCTTTTCCATGCTTAGTCGGTTACTGGTAAAACATCGTTATCTAGGACTAAGATCAATCATGATTGAAACTGCTGATATGTATCATGGACCTCTGACATACTCTGTGATACAGAAGTATAGCATTGGATTGAATACAACCCAGAATTTAATTTCCTCTATGATAACCATGTTTCTACCTCAACTAATATTTATCCTCTTAAACGAGTGTAGAACACAGTGGATTTGTTTTTGTTTGCTTGTTTGTTTTGTCTGGATGTATCATAGCGATACATTGCATCACTATGGACAAATCACATCACAGTCAGTTTTGGGGATAACAGGTAGAGATTAGTGGAAGGACAAGGTATCAGGGTCCAACACAGGAGCCTAATGAATTTCGCACATTATCTGCCAGTGCTGATATCTCGGTTTATCTGTGGGAGAGAGACAGCTTGGGTAGTTGACATTATGGTTCTCAAGTGTCCTTTTCTTTCTCATATAGTTAAATGAGCTCTTTGGTTTATTAGATGAAAACAAGAACATGGGATATCAGCTTTGTGCTTCAAAGTTTCAGGATGGAGCAGACAAAGTAAAGACCCATTTGTTGTTGATGATGAGTAGTTGAGTTTAACCTTATCACCCAACTTCATAGGAAGTGAATGTAGTAACAGACACTTGTGTGGTAGCTATAATCCAACAGGCAAGAAAGAACTTTCTCTTGTGCTACTTGTATGACCAAGCCACAGAACACAAGTTGTATTTCCATTCCAATCTCTTTAGTGTTTTATGATATTTTTATTCCAGCTTTATTATTTTCATAAATAACTCAAGCTGACAAATATTCATAATATTATTTTCTTTTCCTCTTTTCTGCCACAACAACAACCCTATAAAGTTAATTGGGCCCAAAATCTCACCACTGTTTTCATGCCTAAGGCAGGACTAGTTTTCTAGTTTATAGGCCAGCACCTTAATAATTACAAACAGATTCTCAAAAAGACTATTCAAATGAAGCAGTAGAAGTGGGGAAAGAACAAAGAAATCTGTAACTGCCTGTGACAAATTATCTAAATTACTGATAATAACTTCAGATAATAAATTAACTGAATTTAACTATTTCCATTTTTTAAAAAGTTGAATATCAGACAAATAAATGAATCCTATTTGAATCAATTCAGATCTGGGTCCCCAATGAATTCAGTGATGACTTCCAGATGGAATTACTCTGGAAATCTCAAAGAGTGTTGTGATAAATTCCTTACTGTAACAGTGAGACAGATGAAGTTTATTTAGAATTATGTTGCAAGAACACTGAGCAGCACTGGAAATTAAATGATCTTTCAAAAAGAAACAATATATGAAGCAAAACAATGTTAATTTAGGCAGTGATCCTATGCAGCAAATATATTTACATTTAAAACCAGGTATGTATTAACAGGCCTTTAAATTGATATGCAAAGCATTATTAAGAAGGGTATTTTCAACACACAACTTCTGCAGCAATCCTGTGTCCTAATGTTAAATTTAAAAATTCCATGGTTTGTAGGGAGTCTAATATCTATAAGCATACAATATAACTTGTCATAGATCTGAAGTCATAGTCATTTTTGTCCTTCTTTAATACTTTTCACAAAAAAACAAACAGAATTTTATTAATAGGTTGATTTAATTACCAACCAGTAGTAATTATTGCTAAGAATTGGGTGTCATATAAATTGAATAAATTATTAACTGAAATTGTATGCAAGTTTCTAAGTTCTTTAGGGACTTAATTTTGAAAATACATTTAAAGTTATTAAAATTTTGTTTGTTTTGTCTGGGTGTGGATTATGGCTACCAGACCTGACCATAAAAATCTGGACAAGCAGTAGATTGGAGCAAAGAGTTGGAGAAATAGTTGCTCAAATTTGTTTGCAAACTAGGTCTGGTTACTCTAATTTAATATATTTCTGTTAACTCTTACTCTCAGCTCACTGGTGAAATGCTATATTAATAAACGGGTCAATTGACTGGTAGTTAGATATGTGCACACAAAAAGGGGTCAAAATAGAGATTTTACATTATTTTTATGTGCTGCTTCAAATGGCTTAAATACTTGCATGTGAATAAGTCATAATGAAGACAGAGGCTGACAAGCACAATACAAATCACAAAAGGAGCCTCTCTGTTTCTAATTTTGGTGGCCAGAGCATTAAGGAATGTTGGCTTGGATATTAATTGTCATTTATTAGAGAACAGGAGTTTGCTGTGGAAGCTTGTGCGCCATACCACATGTTTTATGAGTAACATTTGCATGAACAGCAGAAAAAAGGCCCAAGATGTTACCTAGTCTGGTAAAGAAACATTTTCAAGGAAACAACCAAGCTCAGAGTGCACCAAGGACTCTACAAAGTGATTAAATAAGATAGATTTTTACTGCTTAGGTAAGATGTACTGATCTGATTCTTTCCCATGCAGATGTTTGCTTTGCATTATTTTAGATCAGGATAATTGTCCCCATTCCTTTGTTACCAGAGAAATCCCTGATGTTGAAGATAAAAGTTTCCTTTGTCAAGTTCAGTTTTAGGAAACAATATGAAATGACTGTGGATTGCCATTGCCTTCTATTTATTTTAAATCTCCCAGTCTTGCCAACAGCACTTGCTTACAGTGGTGGAGTTGAAATATTAAAATATTAAATATTAAAGTTTTGCTTATCTCCCCTAAAATCCCAAGGGGCTATGGTTATATTATTCTGATTCTTTAAAAGTATTGCTTCTTTCATTACTACAGAAACTTTATCAAGTCTCCATTGACCCTATTATACTACAGAAACAGCATGAACAAGACAGTTTTGCTAACTAAATATTATCAGGGAAGTAAAAAGCACCATTTTTAACCATTCCTTTTCATGGTCCTAATATACAAGTCAACCTTTTCAATCTGCTCAGGACTATATCATAGAAAGACATCAATGTAATTTAATATAATTAATGCATTATAAAACCTGCTTGGAAATGGAAATATCCAACTTTATTGGACAAGAAAGAAAACTGGGGAACTAAAAACTCTATCTCCATTTTAGTTAATATTTTTGTCAAATGTTGGGAGTTTAGGGCACCATCTGTATAAGATAAATATAAGATATTTGTTAGTAAATAAAATTCTATTTATTGTATCATAAAGGACAATTAACTTTCTATTCTTGGTAATAAATAATATGGTTATTAGCAGAAGTCTAAGCCACGCTTGTTTAAATCAACATGTGGTTCAATATAGTGTATTATTCTTTTAATTTTTGCCTTTCATTGGGTAGGATAGGGATCCAACTTTTTTAAATGGGAATATATAAAACAATGGTTCAGTTTGCCTCCAAAGGATGATGGTAAACCAAGGCTGGAAAATTGAAGAAAGGTCTGATTCTTCTAACTCCTTGAAAAGAATTCAACAACCCTGTTCTCTAACAAATGTATATGGACCAATATCATAAATATTCAAGGTTATAGCTTTAATCATTTTATACTAATTATAGTATTTGTTACTTTTTTAAAAACAAGGAAACTCTTGTAGTTTTATTGCAATAAATCAACCTAATTATTCCACATAAATTTGGAAAGTGTAGATGGATAATTATTTTTAAAGGTTTCAGTCATGGGAGCAACAAGGAAAATTTTGACTAGCTGGAAAAGTTTAAAGAACATTCAGCAAAGAATGGAACAAGTTTAGAGAACTGCAAGATAAGACAGAAAATATCCTGTTTGATACCGTACATAGGACATAGTTTAGTAGATCAATGTTCTAACAATTTAATATTATTTTCTGAGTGTGCAGATAACTCTGTCATAGCTTAACAAGGTATTCCTATACCACTGTGAACACTTGTCAACATTCTTCCAGTTCTGATAAATTACTTGAAAAAAATCAGCTGCAAAAATGCCTGCCTTGAAAGACTATACTAGCTAAAATGACAATGCTATTCTAAAGTTACATTCAAAACAGAAAACTGTGTCTCTGGTTGATCATTTTCATATAATTTTTCTTGTACTTACTGATCTCTACTGTTCTTGTTCATATATCAGATTTTCAGTTCAAGAAAACAATAACAAAGCAATTTCAGTTCCCCAAAAAAATTATTCTGAAAAGCTTGCTTTGATCTATAGTCTACAACATATGGAACCCTTTATATTTAGAAATCAATCCAAAGTTCTGAATTCTTTGGAGAATCCTGTGCATAACTTGCTAATAAAAATTTCTGTTAGACACAGTATTTTGCTAGCAGTACAGAAAACAAGATTAAATGCAATATATCACAGATATTTTGTAGGAATTCTAGGGAGCATCTGAATTATATATTTTTTCTCCTGTCCTGCAAGATTTTTATAATGAAAATGAATGAGTTGCAGGTTTGCACAAACTCCCCTTGAGATCGTACTACTTTTCAGTAGACAGTACTGTCGTAATTGAACAGAACATCAAGATTGATGTGGGGATTAAAGGTTATGAGCTATGAAGACAGACTGAGAGCTGAAATCCATAAAGCGTAAGAATATTAGGTTTTTATAATGCTATATTGCACGTCAATTTGAGTAAGTGTTTCATCCTAACTCTACTAATTGGACCAGAGGATGTTAATAGAAATTAAAGAGACCATGTGAAGGGCTCATCAGAAATTCAGAAATTGTCCGCAATAGTTTTATAGATAAGAGCAGTCTTTGAAGCTATTGGAAATGCAATAGCCTAGAAGTGAAAGGAAATGAAACAATGAACAATGAATTAGAATGAAACATTAACAGGATATGTGCTACCCAATCTTTTCTCAACAGGACTGACCTGTATTTATTAGAAATTAGAATTTATTCAGAACTCATTGCGTGTCCATATGATTCATTCATTCATTTACCAGATTTATATGCAGACGCATGAGGGCTTACAGTCACATGGTGAAATACAATGACATTTCATACAATAAATAAGACTAACACAATAGAGTATACCACAAGATCAAACCAATAATCAAATAACAATAAATAGCATCCAAATAAAGATGAACTATCAGTTCCTAAAGGCCCCCTTAACTGAACCTAATCCAGTTGTGGATTCTGGAATGCCATTATTGAAGGTATATGATTAATTTCTAGAGGGAGGTTATCAAATACTTTAGACACCATATTGGAGAAGCAGCACTTTCTGGCCTGAACATCTTTCACCTCACCAAAGTAGGTTCCACAAGCAGCTTCTTTCAAAGTGCTTCCATGAGTAAGTCAAATCTGGTTTTATATTTCATACACCTGCAACACAGAAAACATAATGCCATCTATTCAAATACATTATTTGGAAGTGCAATATACTCTAAATACATTTTTTATGAATCTTCTTTAATCTCAGATCTATTTCTTCCATTTTAACATTTAAGGAGGTGAACCTATCGATAGGACTTTATCAGAGATTAGCCCAAGTTTGAAATATCCCAAAATTGTCCACATTAAAAATATTTTTGAGCTTTTCATAGAGGTATGTTACAGGTTTTTACTTCTGTCATGGATTCCATCAAGTAATTTGACCAAATAAATTTTAATTTGCCTTAGTTCTTGCCTAAGATTGCATATAAATGGTTGTGTTGATGACCATGGTAATTCAGCTTAATGTCTTCCTTTTTCTTAGTCTTCAACAGTTTTAATTAATTTATTTATCTATGTAATTTATGTAAGGTCAGGTAAGGTAAACTTTAATTGTATCTAACTCTAGAGGGCAGTGCTCATCTCCATTTCAGAACCGAAGAGCCAACTTTGTCTGAAAATGCTTCCGTGTCATGTGGCAGGCATGAATACCAAGGGACACAGAATGCTATAACCTTCCCACCAATTTAGGTGGTACCTATTTATTTGCATTTTTACATGCTTTCAAACTGCTAGGTTGGCAGGAGTTGAGGTGCATAAAGAAAGTCACACTTGTTACATGATGCCTGGGACTTGAACTTGGACTGCCAACCTTCTAGCTGAAAATCCAGCATCTTAACCACTAGGCCACCACAGCCCCATGTAATTTATATAGTTACTCATCTCACAAATGAATGATTCGGGATAATGGCATTCATCAAACAAGAAATACCTACAACAATTATCATTAAGTTAGTAAAAAAAACATATAAGAATAGAGAATAATAGATGAAGGGCAGTTAATAGTAATGGAGCCACTGGTGAGGAAATGAAGTTGGGGATATTCCCTGCTGATTTCAATTGAGCTACACCCTGTCCTTTTCAGTCTGTTTTTCAGACATCTAGAGGCAGCCTCATCCCACTGAGATCCTGAGTTAAAATAGAGTGGTAATATAGGAGAAACAGAGTTAAATGGCTTGACAGTCAAAGGACCACGAACTGGGTGGGAGTCCTGGCTGAAACTCAGTGGTGGGCTCAAAAGCAACGCTGCTGTAGAGCTCTGCTGGAGCCTGGAGTTCAGCAGCAGAAAGTAACCACAATGAAACTGCACCTCCACTAGTGCACGACTTTTGGAAAAAGGCAATGGTTCTATACTCCTTTATAGACTTTGAGACTTTTGTGTAAGCTGACTATTAATAGAGTGAAGATAAAAGACTGAGTTTTAAAACACATTTATACTTGGCAACATCACTTTGCAAAGTCCTAGAAAGGTGACCAGAGCAGAGCAGTAGCTTGTTGCTGAGAAAGATCTGTTTTTTAGAAAAAAAAAAAGATCTGTAGAAATAGAAATATTTCTACAGATTTGCTACATTGTAGGAGAGTAAAACACTCTTGCATTACCTCTGGGGTCCTCAAGCCTAATGGCATAACCAGCTCTGGAAACTCAGGAGGAAAACTTCATTAGCTGAACTATGCTTTTCTGTGCTTTTCTTTAGGCGCACGTCCAACAGGAAAGGAATTCCGGCATACTGCCCTTATTAGGTTTGTAAACAATCTGGTAACTTACACCCATCATTTTGAAAAAGCAGCATGCTATATTATTATTAATGTTGTTAATGTGACACAACAGCACATTATTTTTTAATTCATGTTAATATTTCATATTCTCATTGACATCTGTTACACTGTGCATGCTACCTTTGATATAATAGTATATCCTTCCATCTCATTGTTTCCTTCCAGAAAACTATGAAGGACCCAGAAATAGTATGAAAGGAAAAATTATGCTGTAACATGTAGTTTCAAATCAAACATCCTTAATTCACACTTTATGCGATAAAAGCTATGCCAGGATGAACACACTGCATATCATTCGCCTGTTCATGTGACAGAGCTACAATACAATGCATCCTGGAATGCTTAAGAATTTAGTTTATGTGCCTAAAGTTCATTGACAGGACTAGCCATATTCCCACCAGTTATTACATTCAGTCTGCTATACATTGTTTATTTGAGAGAATATAAGCTTGGGATTTTTTTTTTAAATGATGTAATCATTTTAAATATATTTTTATGTATTTATTGGATTTGTACTCTACCAGAATAAAAAAAAATAGTCTCATAAGCATCAACAGAATTGCTGTGCGCATGTGTGTGCATGTAACATACTGAACAAGGTGCTTATTATTTTCATTGGACATTTTCCATGAGAATTTTTTAGAAAAACCAGGGCTATAGGCTAATTAGGTGATCAAATAAAAGTGAAAGAAGTCCAAAAAGAGCCAGTTCTGATTCTATATAGGAATTATTAACAAAAAAACATGCAAAGTTCTGTTTATAAGGCTAATTTTCATGGTTAATATCCTGGCTGTCAACATTTGCACTATTTCCCCTTAAGGAATATGTGAAGATGCCCAGAATACTGAATGCTCATTAATGTGGATTTATTGGTATTCTCAGCCTGAAACTCTACTTCCAACTTTGATGGTATGATAAAATTATCATTTCATTAGATACGGCACACTGCTTTGCCATTCTACTGCAGTACTGTTGCTAGGCCTTTTCTGTATCTCTTTCAACCCCTACCTCTCTAATTGCAGCCTTGTATTTCTTCACAATTATAAAATCATAGGATTTTTTCTTAGATAATGTGAGCTTGCAAGTGTTTGTCTTGGGAAAGCAACAGATGCATTATCTAAACTGACAAATACTGCGTGAAAAATTCATGCGAGTTCCTCAATATCTTGGTTTTTCTGGGTCTTTCAAATCTCCACAGTACTCTTTTCTTCTCAGCCCATCTAATTTCCAGGTTACCTGAGTTTAAACCAGGTTTCCTCCATGTAAATCCTGGCTGCATAAGAGCCACCATTCATGTAACAGTGCACTGTCTTTCTGTGATGCTGCAGTTGCACATAATAGATTACAAACAGTCTCACATAAATCACTATAGGGCCACCTGAATTTTTCAGTTGCATTTTGCACAGTATATAGTGATGCTAAAAGCAGATTTTAGGTATCCAACAGATATTCTAAATAGGCATAGAAATCCCATTGCTTGGCCTAAAAATGATTTACCTCTACAAAGTTTCAAAGACAATATAATGGCTGGGATTCTGGATGAAGACTATGGGCAACCAGAATCTTCTCCATCCTCAGCTATAATATGGTAGCTCATTGGTGGATACCAGCTAAGCCATTATTTCAAATCCACAAAGATAAAATTGGAGGAGAGATGATTATTTACACTGCCTTCTGTTTCTGTTGGTGCAGATTGAATATAAATCACATGAATAAAAGGAATATTTACAAAGGCTTGGGGCCGTAATAGTTATATGCAAAACCTTGAAAGAGTGTTTGCTTCTCTTGAGGATAACAAAAGAATGAAACTGTGCCAATCCATTCATATATTCATACCTGTCTTAAAAACCTGGTTTTTAAAATGAAAATTGAAATTTTAAGAGGTTTGCATTGAACTAAACTTTTATTTTTTTTCACATTTTTCAAGCTGCCCAATTTCTCAGGGAGCCTGCAGGATACCAACTGAAAAATAAGAAAATCGAACAACAGCAGTAACCCCATAGAAAAGATTTCAACTCTGTAAACTCTGTAAGGAGTTCCTCACAGAGGAACCTCACAACCCACTGAGCCTCAAACCTGGGGAAAAAGCTAGGTTCTCCTAAAATTTCTATAGATTTGCAGAATGGACCAGCTCTATCAAAGACTCAATATTACAAATTATATTGTATTACAGTCATGAATTGTATTAATGATAAAATTGAAATTCAGTGGAGGGAGTTAGCTGGGGAGCTTAATACTGGAAAAATATTGTTAATTGAAAGGAACAAAGCATGGGTTTTTCATTATTATATCAATGAATAGAATATTGGGTTGAATTTCTGTTGGTTTCAGTTTCATTCAGGGATGACTTGTGACTTTCCATATGTTTAAGCAAGATCATTTTCAGCTAAAGCTTGATATTAATAGTGCATTTGTGTCAGAACTATAAACCTGTGCCAACTCATATATTTTTATGTCTTATAAATATTTTATAAGCATTCCATCTAATTCCTTTTTGGATTCTTCAATAATTGTATACTATCAGAAATATTTTGCACTAAAATGTGTTTTAAAGGAAAGTTATTTAAAGTAAAGCATTATAACGCATAAACCTTAGTAGTTTTTATTATAGCCTGACAGATAGGGGCAGGATTGACATAAATGAATCTCTGTGATTTATTGAAAGCAGTTTGCCAACCACTTTCAGCACAATAATAGCTAAATTGTCTCAGTCAATATACTTCTGGATGTTTCTCCTTAAAATATGTTGTCTGTGAAGACTCTCACTCGTCCAGGGTAATTGCATCGCAACAAAGTTTAAAAAACAGGCATCTGGACTGGAT